>JAOXYF010000011.1:2755314-2765795 GCA_028565775.1 Sternarchorhynchus goeldii
ATATATATGCATAGAAAGAAAGTGCATTTTACAAGTGAAGCATGAGGAAGCACTCCAGCAGTCAGACTTGGAAAGATTGTGGAAGTTTCTTTCTTTGCATACTTTGTATACCTCCAGTTAAACAAGCGTCTTGGGTTAATTAGTTCAGGGAACTGCTTGTTATTTTACTTTGTAGACAACCAGTAATGTTGTGCCTGGGAGCATGTAATGTCGATTGCTCGGTGCCTCTCCTGGGTAGAGGCCCTTCTTCTCATCATATTACTGCTTTCTATTACCTTCATACCTCTGCCTGCTGATATTAAAGTTATCAGATTGTGTTCATATGGAAATGAGTTTTCTAATGACTTTGCAGCAACCGTGGTTAATTAAGATGAAGTCCCCATTACACCTCCACCCCACCATTACAGTTTTATCGCAGGTGTAAGGGTTTTTTTTTTGTGGTATAAAACCTGTTGTGAGTGGCTGTCTGCACTAGGTTTACCAGAGTTTATGGGAACCTTTCTCTTCTCTCAGTTAGTTTCTTCCTTTCTTCTTGGCACCATCTGGAGGTGCAGCCTCAGAGCCTGGGGTCTCGCCCGCGCTGAAGATGCGCTTGCGTGTGGTAGTTTGCCAGAGGGGCGTGGCGGTGTGTTGCCGCGGACGATTGGTAGAAAGAGCAGCATGCAGGCATCACGAATCAGACTCGACGATCACGAATTGGAAAAGGCTGAGCTGTGAAATGGAGCTCCTGCGCCGTTGCTAGGAGAAGCTCGTTGTGATTGGCCGTTGCTAAGAGAAGCACGTTGTGATTGGCCGTTACTAGGAGAAGCGTGTTGTGATTGGCCGTAGTAGAGCCATGAACAGACAATTTGGGGCTTTTATGGCTGTTGTTTATACACCTCATTGTATCAGCCTTCATCAAATGAATTCGTATTGAATGGTCCCTTCACTAACCGTTATCCTCCCCCCCCCCCCTCTCTCTTTCTTTGTCTACAGAGCCTGTCTTTCCTGTCCTGAACTTCGCAGGTTGCTATGTGAACGGTCAGATCCTGGCACATGGTGACCACTGGCGGGAGGACGACTGCACCTTCTGTCAGTGTGTGAGCGGAGAGCCTCACTGTGTAGCTGCTGCCTGCGGCCACAGCTGCCTCAACCCCGTCACCGTGCCGGGGGAGTGCTGCCCTGTGTGTGAGGGTAAGGGCTGTGTGTGTGTGTGTGTGTGTGTGTGTGTGTGTGTGAGAGAGAGAGAGAGAGAGAGAGAGAAAGGAGGGGCATATGATTTTGTCCTGTTTTTTTGTCTCTTCTCCTTGGAGTTGTGTGTTCATTGTTCCTAATATACCTCAGAGCCATTTGTAGGTCAGTGTGTGTGTGTGTGTGTGTGTGTGTGTGTGGGATACATGCGTATTTGGGTCATATGTTACTAGGTCGCACCAAGTACAGCGTGTGTTTACCAACGACAGAACACTTTCATATGTTAATGTCTCTCCAGGCAAGAAGAACTGCAGCCTACAAAAGCTCTCAACCTCAGAGCAACTAAACAGTTTATCTATGCTTTGTCTCCCTGCGATGCCTATTTTGCGTTTGTGCCCTTTCTTTGCCAGTACTTAGTAGTGCAATTATGTGCTCGACAGTGTCTGTAACAGCACGCGATCATTACTAGCGTTGCTGTATTTGCAGAAGAACTGGAGCTGGGGTTCCTGCTCGGGCTACAGCATTGGCTGTGGCTTGAGCAATGAGAAAGTGACTATTGTGTTTATACCATATCGAAAGCTTGGATCAAGCAGACTTGGTTGTGTGTTTTGGCCCAGCTGTCAGTGATAGCTGCTCGACTGGGGTTTGTTTTGGTTGTTTTGTTTGTTTTGGTTTTGTGTTTTTATTCGAGTCATGGAAGCAAGCAGCAGACCGCTCCCGTCGCCACCACGGATACAACGGCACGCTC
Organism: Sternarchorhynchus goeldii; assembly: GCA_028565775.1. Lineage (NCBI taxonomy): Eukaryota > Metazoa > Chordata > Actinopteri > Gymnotiformes > Apteronotidae > Sternarchorhynchus > Sternarchorhynchus goeldii. The sequence continues at coordinate 2,757,233 of JAOXYF010000011.1, forward strand.
ACACACCCTGGCCGGGCAAGGGCAGCCAAGGGACGACAGTCAGACGACAAATCTCTCTTGGGACCGTCTAGAGTAAGACAGACGGGAATGTATGCTGGCAAGTTGGGGAGTATAGATCAGGTTGGGTCTGGGAGGGTCCGTGGAACCTCTGGGCCAATCGGGTGGCTTCTTTCAAAGAGCTGAATACTCTGAAGGCCACTCACCTTCGGCACTGATTGGAATCAGCTCGTGCTTAATGCGGTTGGAGTCCTGGACACTACGGGCTTACATGACGACTTGTCTGATCCAACCTGCACTTAATGCTGATATAAAACAGCACAATCTTAATGGTGTCCTAAAGCAATAGGTTTCACTTGAAGCTATGAGCACTAATGAGGGCTCTAACATTGGGAAGTTCAGTGGAATCAGATGCTGTAAGAACACCTCCTCATAAACCTGGGTGGAGACGTCAGAGAGCAGCTGGAACGTTATTCCTGTGTGTCCGCACGCTCCTCTGCTTCGGCTCGCTTCCAATTACGGACGCGCCGTGCTCCTGGGCAGATCGATACGTCGCGAAGAGGAAAGACCTGGAAAAAGGAGCGTGTAACGCCGAGGGAGGCGGCAACTCCAGCTTTCTGTTTGCTTCAAACCTTCTGTTACAATCAGAATGCAATGAGCCCAATTAGGGGAGTGGGTGACCTGGGGCTGGATGGCCGATTTATGGGGATTTTTTTTGCTGTAAGGAAGACCGAGGAGAGGACGATGAAGGAGAGGAGGATGAGGGAGACGAGGGTGAGGGAGAGGATGCAGCGGCATGCCTGCAGGCATGTTCTTTTCATGCGCACGACCTGCTCTGGCTTCCCCTCTCTCTCTCTCTTTCTCTCTCTCTCTCTCTTTCTCTCTCTCTCTTTTTCAAACCCTTCAGCAATTAATCTTTTATACAGCTGTCTTCCTTGAAGCAATTATAGATGTGGTTCTGACTGTGTAGCACACAGTCACATATACCATAAGAGCGCGCACACACACACACACACACACACAGCTCCAGAGCCAGACTGACGAGCAGGTGGGGCCTCCACCTCTCCTTACATGGTACTACTAGAACTGCATTTTAATCCTGTTCTTTACACACACACACATACACACTCGACCACCCGAACTGACCTATCTACTCTCTGTCTTGGATCAAAGGAAACCGTGTGTGGCCGACTCCTCACCCTTCCCCACGGCAGGGTAAGGAAATCTCACACGGCCTGCGCCGGTCCACCCCACACCCCTCCAGCACAGTCTCTCTGGCCCCAGTAATTGACGCGTGTGCGCAACCCTGTATTTCAGCGGCTCTCTTAGACGGTGCGCATCAGGGAAGCTCTCGTGAGCGGCTCTGCGCTAAAGACAGCTGTTCGAATAATGACAGCCCTCGCGGCGCATTAGGAGCTGGTCCCAGATCAGCCCCGCCACGTCCAGGCTTCTAGGAAAGCCTTCTCGTGGAGAGAGGGTGTATTGATTTTCGGGGTCTTTGCGGTATTAGGTTACCTGTGTGCTGAATGTGCCATGCGTCACCATACTGTGACTCGTTGACCTTGCAGTTGTTGGTTGTGATTTTCATCTTCATAGCAGAGAGAGAGAGAGAGAGAGAGAGAGAGGTTACAGTTCGTTCACTGGGATTGGAGGACGGGGAGTGGTGGGGGTGGACAGTAGGACCATGCTGGCCAAGGCTACGCCCCCTCCCCCCAGACACACCCCCCATTTGTGGCCCCATTACAGTGCAGGGAAGTAAAGCAGTGTAACCCTGCCCGTTCTCCCCTTAGACAGATGTCTCTTAAAAATAGCCGTACCTGTTGGCAAGGACTAGAGAACTCTTTGTCCATTTTCCGTGCTAATTTACATAAGATGTGTTCGTGTGTGGGTAGTGTGTGTTTGGTGTTTGTGTGTGGGTCCGTGTGTGGATGGTGTGTGTTTGTGTGTGGGTGGTGTGTGTTTGGTGTTAGTGTGTGGGTCCGTGTGTGGGTGGTGTGTGTTTGTGTGTGGGTGGTGTATGTTTGGTGTTAGTGTGTGTGTGCGTGTGTGGGTAGTGTGTGTTCGGTGTTAGTGTGTGTGTTTGTGTGTGAGTGGTGTGTGTATGGTGTGTGTTGGTGTGTGTATGGTGTTTGTTGATGTGTGTTGGTGTGTGGGTGGTGTGTGTTGGTGTGTGGGTGGTGTGTGTTGGTGTGTGTATGGTGTGAGGGGAGTATGCACATATGAGAGAGAGGTAGTTCACCTGTAGGATGAGGATTTAATGTCAACGTGTCACTTTTTGCTGCTCTGACTGTACAGAAGGCGGCGTGTGGCGAACAGGTGAGAGAGGCTGATAAACTAAATGATAGGCTGCTCAACAATGGATCTGCAAAGGCCCTGGAGAGTAAAGTGTGTGTGTGTGTCTGTGTCTGTGTGTGTGTATGGAAGGGGGAAGATGTTCTCTGCATTGAGTTTAGGTTACACTCACTGAGTCACGCTGTTGACTTCAGTATAAAGATTTGATTTTTACTATGTTAGAGAGACTCCCACCGAGCCCAGGAGATGCGTGATGATTGCATTTCACCACTCGACTCATCAGCGCCGCCATGCTGCTGTGCGGTATATGATACAATGATGGATCGATTCGTTGGCTGGCCAGTCAAGTGACATCATCTAACATCTCCAGCTGCGAGGGATCTTGTGGCGGGAGCTGAGCGTGCCGGGCTCAGCTGGCTCCACCCCTCAGCGTATTCGCCCGGAACCGCACTTCGACTCTGAACGGCCCGCTCAGCACTGCCCGCTCAGTTTGTACCGAGGCCTCATATCCCTCAAGGTGACAGGCTCCTTGCTCCTGGCTGAGGGTGGCTGGCTGACGCGGCGTGCAGGCGGGATCTTGTGCCAGTCCACCAGGGGTGTAATTAAGCAAATGAAGACTGTCTGAGCAGGAAGAGAAGCTGCGAGCTTCGCACCTTCTGCAGTGGAGCTCAGCACGCAGCTGCCAAAGCCTTAGCAAGTGAATCGCTGCAGCCGGTGTGTACGCACATGTGTGTGTGTACACACGTGTGGGTATATGTCTGGGTGTGTGTGTGTGTGTGTGTGTTATTTTGGAGCTCATATGTTTGATTGTTTTGTCACTGCACACACACACACACACACATACACATTACACACAGACAGCATAGCTCAGGTGAGTAAAGACCACTCAGCCCTATCTAAGGAAAGGTAGGCCTCTTAATTAATGGAAGAGCGCCCTCCGCAGGTTCACCCTCATCATCACGGACTGCTCTAATTGCGCAGAATCCATTTTTAATTAATAATAACTGTATATTCTCAAAAACAAGACACGTGTTTGAAACAAAATAACCTTGGATTACGGCAGGAAGAGGAGAGCAAGGGAGAGAGGGTATATTTCAACATCGTAAAAATAACGGGGCTCAGTTTGCCTGTGGCCACACTCATTCTCTCACCTTTGACCTGCCAGCCTTAATACCCAGAGTGCTCTGCCCCGGCGAGGCCTCTGACATCAGCGGTTTGTCACCACTGGGCATCTTCCTGCCCACTCTGAAGAGATCCGCTTCACGTCATCACCCAGGGCAACGTCCTGTCTGTTGTTCTCATTCTCTGCACTTGTGCTAAAAACTGCACGAGGCTGTGTGAATACGTTTAAATCGTGGTGCCACACACACACACACACACACAGTGACACAGTGTCCCAGGCCCGTCTCTGTCTCCATGACGCCAGATTTCTGAGCACATGGCATGATTGAGTGTGGATGTGACAGAAACATCGCGGCCTGTCACAGCTGTCATAACCGACACCGCAAGCCTGAGCGCATGCCACTGATCTACAACATGCCCCGCCATATTAAAAGCCCCCATAATCTTTTAATGGATTCAAACAAATAAATTATAACCACCATATATCCCCATTAGAATGAGATGTCAGAGCGAGGGGCATGAATGGAAGCAGAGAGGAGATAAGAGGCTTTCAGCACATGCTGTCTCTGTCTCTCTTTCTGTCTCTCTCCGTCTCTCTCACTCACTCTCATTCTCTCATTCTCATGTTGTGTTCTGTCATCTTGCTCTCTGCCATTAACAGAAGCTAAGGAGAGAGGTCTGTTTAAAACCGCATTCAAGTTCTGTGAGTCATAAGCCCAGCTCTTGTGTTAGACCCCGTTCCCTAGTCTCTTATCACACACGCATCACTCCGACTTCCTCAGCCTGACTCATCTCCACTGGGGTGGGTGGGGGTGGGGGTTTATCTGTGTGTCTTCACAGAGCCCAGCTACATCACTATGGCTCCCCCTGCCTGTGGTCTGCTGGAGAACTGCACGCTGACGGAAGGGGACTGCATGCATGGCTTCCGGCTGGACGCAGACGGCTGCCCCACCTGCAGCTGCACAACAAGTGAGTGGGTGCCCTTCCCAGGCGAGTGCCAGAGCCCCGGGGGGGCAGCTGGGAGTACTTGTTCAGCCACATGCGCTCCAGGTAGGGGTGGATTTCAGGGAAGCAGCTCACAGGCAGTGAAGGCTGCTGGAATAGCCCCGGTGTGGGGTAGACTTGGGGAGGAGGACTTGATGCTGGCTTGCGCACCAAGGAGAAAGAAGCATCAGGGAGGTGCGGATGGTCGATGTGGTTCGGCCGTACCCACACGCTCCTGCAAGGGAGCAGCACGACGTCGCTGTTCAGTCGTTCTGAACACAGCCGTGTCAGACCAGCAGTTCAGCGGTTTCTCTGATCAGAATCAGCCAGCTTAGCCTCAGCCGTCAGCGAGTCCTTCAGCCGTCAGCGAGTCCTTCAGCCGTCAGCGAGTCCTTCAGCGAGTCCTTCAGCGAGTCCTTCCTCCTGCCAGCTTCCTTTTTATTTTTCCTCTTTTCCTGTAAAAGTCGACGTGCGGCGCAGTCCGTCAGAGAGGGAGTAACCAGGCTCGCCTGTCTTCTCATCTACAGGAGAGGAGCTCTGCAGCGGCCGGATGGCCGGCTGCGCCCTCGAGTGCCCGTTTGGCTTCCAGACGGACGGGCACGGCTGTGCCGTCTGCCAGTGCCGGCAGCGCCACAGGAAGTGCAAGCCAGCTGCCTGCGCCAAGGACTGCCCCTTCGGCTACGTGTAAGACTGCTAGCGCTTAGCTTCCCTTCCTGAGACATAACCCCCCCTCCTCCTCCTCCTCCTCCTCCCTGTACCCGCCATCCCTCGTTTGAATGTGTCGCCCCTGCAGGTCAGAGGTCACGCAAGCTGTCGTCACATGCAAGACCGCCTCCCTGTGTTTTGCCTGCAAGCTCAGCTAGTTTGCTGAATGACAAACCGCACCCTCCCTCCCCCACCCTCACCACCATCTCCACCCGTCCACGGCCGGCACTTGAGCGTATGCTGCTGACAGCTAATTAGGTCCGACTCAGATTAGCAGCTCAGATTGTCTTGGGTAAAGGATGGCCTGCGATAGTGGAGCTGAAGGCCTAATCTCCACGACAGCGCGGTCCATGAAGCCTGACGTCGGTGCACCACAAGCACACGCGTCCATATCAATTACGACGCGGCACTTTGGAGAAACTTTCGCAGAGTCATGCAGGTTAAAGCAGGGAAAATTCAGGCAGACACGCGCAACAGCGTGTGTGAGCGCACCGCTCACACACTCGCAGGCACACGCGCGCAACTGTGTGTGTGAGCGCAACACTCACACACTCGCAGGCGCACGCGCGCAACTGTGTGTGTGAGCGCACCACTCACACACTCGCAGCCATGCAGGCGTGTGGGCGGACAGCTACTAAAGCGTTGTTTGATGAAACAATTAGAAGCTTTTGTGTGTGTGTGTGTGTGTGTGTGTGCGCGCATCTGTACAAATTGCAGTTTGATCATTCCAAAATGATGTTTGATTATTCCCTGTGCCTGGATTAACCATAAAAGAGTTCTGAAGAAAGATGGTTCCTTGGTGGTTCCCAGCAGGCTTGTCTGGGTCCGCGGCAGAGTGGATCACCCCTTCTCTCTATCTCCCTAAGAATGTCGTATGGAGAAAAAAGGCAGCAGAGATTAACCCCATCTGAGATGACTGATAAATAACTGCCATTTTAATAACTCCTTGTGTTTGTAATTACGGATTAAGGATTAGGGATTCACCACCATAGGCATAGATAATGAGGCTGGGAGGGGGGTTCGTTGCTTGAGTAACTCTACAAGCTCCCAGTTTCCCTGGGATGTCATGGTATAAATCTGCATCTTCCTCCATCTGCCATCCGAGTGGCAGCATCGGCACGCTGCCTCTACTTCACTGGCAATTCCACCGATGTGTGTGTGTGTGTGTGTGTGTGTGTGTGAAGGGGGGGGGGGGGGTGCTCACATCTGAGATTATAATTTTAGATATCTATTTATGCTCGCTCAAAGCAATGGCCATTGTTGGAGGGTGCACAGCGGCTCATGAATAATGCATGAAGAGGTGCGCTGTCTACGTATCCCTGCGCTGCCTATTGATATTCGTCAGTGGTGAAATCGCACCTGATAGCTCCTTATCAGCCAAGCAAATGCACACTGCATGCAGCTGCTTCCCCTGGCCATTATTCATGAGGAAAAGGGAAGGATGGACAGTGGAGGCGTGTGTGTGCATACACACGTGTGTGTGTGTGTGTGTGTATGTGCGTGTGTGTGTGTGGGGGGGGGGGTGCGTGTGTGTGTGCATGTATGCATGTGTGTGTGAGTGTGTGAGTGCATGTGTGTGGGGGGGTGGGTGTGTGTGTGTGTGTGCATGCACGTGTGTATGCGTTTGTGTTTGTGAGTTTTTGTGGGTGTGTGTGTGTGTATGTGTGTTGGAGGGGGGAGGTGTTGTTGAGGGCAGTGTGAGCTGCAGCCACTGGACCGGCAGCCGTGGCTCTGAGCTCGAGTGTGTGTCCGTGTGGAGTAAACGCTCGAGTGTGTGTCCGTGTGGAGTAAACGCTCGAGTGTGTGTCCGTGTGGAGTAAACGCTCCATGCATCACTTACTCAGTTTTAATGTGCCATCTGCTGACAGGCTTGTGCACAGGGTCATCAAAGCCCACACACCCCACCAGCTTCTCCTTCCTTCACGCTCCCTCTTCCTCTTTTTCTGTCCTGAAGTAACTGATGACATTGGGCTTTGACTTCAGCACCTGGCGTGTTACGCGCACACACACACACACACACACACACACATGCACAATATAAATGTGTCAGTATATACATAAGCAATGAGAAGGTCTACTCAGAGGTTATACCAGCTTATTAGAAAGTCATACGGTGGAAACGCAAACTTTGACTTTCTTCTGACTGATCTGCCATCTCAGCTACCCCAAAGAGCTCAGTGTCTACTCACACAGATGGTTTTTCCCAGTAACTCGGGCTGCTCTAGTATGACGGACACTTTCTTCTCTCTCCTCTGACAGAAAAAACAAGCATGGGTGTGACACATGCCGCTGTAAGAAATGCCCCGCCCTGCCATGTGACAAGCCCTGTCCAATGGGCTTCCAGCAGGATGAGCTAGGCTGTCTGGTTTGCCAGTGCAGAGGTAAGCCTGGTAGTTTGGAGTCTCTGAAGTCAGTATCAACACATTTGATGTTTTGTTTCTATGCGGCAAAATACGATTTGACTTATGCACCTTCACAAACCGGTTATGGCTTTGCACACCTCGGTGAATGCTACAATTCAGTAATGTGAGTAACTCGAGACGAGTGTGCCCATTTGTTTCAACCTGTATTTGAGAACAAACATTCTCGTGGCTTCTCAAAGTAGCAGAAAATGGCTTGGAGAGAAACACATAATTTTTCATTCCAAATTTGCACCAGAGGTGCCAAAAACAGATCTACTCAAGAGAACTGCAGTAGAGCTCCTCTAAAAATTGAATTAAGGACAGCCTCTGTGCTCCTCTTCTGATGAATCTTAGATAGTCCTCCTTTGAGTTTTACTGTATGACATAAATCTGTCCAGATCAGTCCACAGGGATGGGTGTAGGCCTTTAAGAACCCAATAAATCAGGCCTTATGAGAACATCCAGTTGTTTATCCAATTTCCATTGTGCAGCAGTATAGCAGCAGACCCTCAGAAGTTGTAGGTATATCTTTAATTGGCCGGAAACGCTGCAGTGGAAGGTGTGATTGAGCGAACTGTTCATCAGCTGGAGAGCACCAGAAAAAGCTATGTGCTGTTTGTCCTGGCCAAGCCCCGCCCCCCGACTATACTCAATTGTCAAAACCACCTGTTGCGAACAAAGACCAGGTTTGCAGTTCTCTTCTTTGTTCCCATGTATCTCATTTGATTTTCCCTAAATAATGGATTTCTGCTTGTGAAATATTCATGAGCCACTCTGCGCCAGGATCTGATTATTGAGAAAGAGAAAATAACTTTTTTTTTTTTTTTTTGTGGTCAAACCCCCTTTGAATTTCTGAAAGCGTGCATCCGTCTCCTGTCTTGCCGGCAGGATTTTAATCAAGGTGAGTTCTCTCCTGTGGTATTGATCTGGGCTGGGACACCCACTGGCACCATTATCAAGAGGCGATGAGAGGCAGGCTGAAAGGTGCAGCCCGACTGCAGGGAGCACTTTGGAAGATGATCCTTGCTCGCAAACGGATGGGGTGGTGGGGGGCTGCCAAC
>JAOXYF010000011.1:2774394-2809837 GCA_028565775.1 Sternarchorhynchus goeldii
ATACATATAACAATCACCTTTATAATTAGGCTAAATGTCCAACAGAAGTGAAGCAAGCATTATTGTTTGTTGACGTGCCCAGATAGAGTCGTGTGAGTGAGCTGAAGGGGGACATTTACTCCTCGCAGGGTTGATGTTCCACGGAGAGACAGAGAGAGAGAGAGAGAAGACCTGCGTCCCCCTGCTGCTTTTGCACGGCAGCTCTGTGCAGTATGAACAGAGCAACTTATTAGGAGGTGCTGGACCACAGTCATGACTACTCCTGTAGCGTTACCCAGAGATGCGCTAAACAAACAGCCTTGTGAGGGACGCTCGCGTCGTTAAACGAAACCGCGAAACACCTTCGGAAGTTCAGCAAGTCAGAGTTGATGGATGCAGCACTAATAGGTGTGCGTCTCACTTCCAACTTCAAAATGCAAAGTTGTTTGCAGGATGTATTTTTGTTTCATAGTGCTTCAGAGCAGGTTTTGCTTTTACCTAAAGACGACTGAAGAACAAGGGGGTTCTGCTCACAGCGAGAGTTCTGCACGTTCAAGGGGTCTTGCAGGGTAACGTTTATTTTTCAGTGCATCCTCCAAGTATTGTTGTAAATACTTGAGTGTCACTCGCCAAAACTGATTTTAAAAAAAAAAAAGGTTGGAAACAGAAAAAGTAAAAGATTTAATTTATTGTTTAATTACCTTAATTTATTGATGAGCAGAACAATTGAGCATATAGGAGATTCAAAGACAGCTGAAATTGTGCAAATGTTTTGGTGTCGTCTTGGTCTCTTAAAGAGTGTTTAAAAATGGCTGGGTTCAAAGATACAGCTCATGTTTGACACCCACTGTTAGGCTGATCTTATCCCCACTGTGTTTTAGGTTTTGTTTGATATTCTGTTTGGTTTTTTTTTTTCTTCGTAGAAGATTTTCCTTTTGGGAAAAGCTAGTGGGCCTAGTCCTGTTCCAAGTAAGCTTAATGAACTTGGAGAAATTTATCTCCTAAAGTCCCTTCCTTCTGATTCAGTGTATTCACAAAAAACACAGAGCCTTCTCAAGTTTGTGTACTACTGGTGTTTTGCGCTCTTGTAATAAGCAGGATTTGTCGATATTGATATTGGAGATTTCTAAAGAGGGCAGATGAAGATTTGACTCAGAATTCCCGTAGCACAGCAGATCTTTTTCAATTTCTTGTATTATTTTGTTTTGTTTCTTTGCAGCACAATAAATACTTTTTAAACAGTCAATGCCCTTCTGCTGGTTTGTGAAATTATCATTGAATTCTTCAAATGCTGGTACTGACAGTCCTATACTCAAGAACAGAAAAACAGAATTTATATTTAAATGCCACTGAAATGATCACTTACATTTGTGCTCATCGAGGTAGCATTGATCAGTCTTTCACCACTGTCATCATATAGGGAAGGGCTGGCAAGAATCAAATCAAATGTAAAGATCTGATGGCCCATAGAGGAAGACCAGTATATAGAGAGTTGCACTGGTCAAGCCTTCAGAAGACTCAGATAATCTGAGATGAAGAGCTGAGATAATCAGGTTGCCGGTCTAATTTTGGCTCTGAATGTATTGCCCTTGAACTGGAAGACCACAAAACCACATGCACTGACCCAGTGGATAATAAATTATGAAACAGTACAATATTTCACACAGGTGAAGTGGAACTTCATATATGCTGTATTTAGTCCTGTTGGCATCGACTGCTGCAGTCTTGAGAAGCATAACTCCATTTTAACTTTTTTTACTATTATTACACTTACAGCATCTTGGTACTTTTCAGTATGTATTACAAGCTGGTAATGTGCACCTTTGTGACAGTACCGCAACTGAACCACACGGAGGAGACTGAGAGCCATGAAATGTGTGTTGGTGTGCCATGCTCCTAATCCTCAGTTCCATAATATATAAAATGAGAAACTTCTGCAAGGTAAAAAATACACTCACTGGTAGCTTCTTCAGCACGGTCAGAAACTCAATCGTGTCACATAGTAGGGGTTTTTTGTCCACGTTATTTAGTGCTTACTATAGACAAATTAACGATTGCCCTGGAGTGCTGATCCAGAGGTGTACATAAGCGAGGTCCTCCGCAGTAATAGGAGAGGGACGTATAATGGCTTGCAAGCCAGCGCAATGTGTTTAAGCGTCTTAATATGAAAATAGAATATGTCATGGTATTAAAAATAATTATGCTTTTCAATTTCCTGAACTATAGCTGGGCAATTTTTTTTAAATTGGGAAAGATGGCTCTCCTTCCATTTCGTGTTCGTTGCACTGTCTACAACTCTCACAGAAGCTCGAATTTTCATTTACTTTGATGTGAATGTCTGCAGGAAGTGGCGCAAATAATTACACTAAAATTATACAATAAACGCAGTGCGCGATAGCTTACGTCAACCCTCTGAATTCTACACAGATGTATAATGTTACGCTGTCGATCTATTATATTACGGGATCAATCAAATAAAAACACATCGCCTACAGCAATAACCACGCGAGAGTGTGCTAGTGTGGCTGTTGTAGATTCTGTCACCCGGAGAAGATGCAGAAATGTCCATCGGTAAATTCTCTTATTTGGCCCTAACGCCGACACCGGCTCTGTCGCCAAAACCGCACGCGCTGGCTAACGAGCGCTGGCGAGATGGTATGAAGTCAAAATAATTCCCATGCGTCGACTCCATCCACCTAAACGTCTGCTTTAGCAGCTGTAAAACGCAGCCGAAACAAGTGAATTACGGAATCGCCTAAACGTCTGTCGTGACGCGTCGCGAGTAACTTATGCATGTCACGTACATTCCGATGTACTATAGAGCTTCTGTGGAAAATTTATATTCAAATAAAGCCTTAATATTCACTCTTTTTTTACATTAAATTCATTGACGATTATATAATCCTTAGATAGTATATGTGATTCGGTTGTCAAATTTGTTCTAGGAAATTTAATTGACTGGAACATACCTGTGTGATAGCACTAACCAAATTTGATTTGGCACGACTTATCTGTCACTGGATACTTTATCATCAAGGCTATTGTTCTTACCCAGATACCAATGCAGGAGCCACGCTACATATACGGTACAATAGAGGCGGTGCTGTCAACTGACAGTCGTTCAAACGCGTAGTGAAAAGCGCACTGTCATATTGCCCTGCAAATGTCTAAACCCAGTGATTTTGAGAATGAAAAGTTTTTATGATAAAAAAAAGGCCCAAAAAATGCAGACTGAGGTGTGTTGACAATTTACTTGATTTCAAATAAGAAATAAAGTTTAAGCGTATCAGAGACATTCATTAAAACAGTAATTAAAGTGCAACAACAATAAATTGATTTAACGAATTAAATTAAATTAAGTTATATTAAATTAAATTAAATTACAGCTAAATTGAATTACAGCTAAATTATGCACAGGTATTGGCACTATAGAGCCAATTATAAGGCTGCATATCAAGCTTTACCAAGGAAGGCTCTGCATTAGCCAGCAATAACCATTGGGGAACTTATATTTAAGAAAGAACTCACTGGTGTTGTGCCTCCTCTGTTCTTCCCTCCACATAAAAATTTGTGGAGACCTGTACCACCTGGTCTCGCTCCTCCAGGGATGCGATTTCCTTCAGAGCCCCCAGTATTGACAGACTGCATACAGCCTCCTCTACAACAACTCTAGCTACTGGGAGATCAGACGCGCTGCAGATCTTCAGGGAAAATGGAGTCCTTGAAAATATGGAACACACTGTACTTGGGGAAAACATCTAATATCACATAACTTCAAAAAGCTAGCTGAACTTTGCACTGCATGAAAATTGTACCACGAATGGACCAAAAGAAATGCTCAAAAATGTCCTGCTTACATTAACTTACATTAAGAACATATTTCCTTATTCTGTAAAGTTATTGCTTTAGAAATGATATTTATATATCAGAGAGAAAGTGCGTGAGAGCACCAGAGGCCAATGGCTGAGCTGTGCAGTAATTTAAGGCTTCATAACCATGTGATCACAGGTTCAGTCCCTGGTGAAGCTGAGAGTGGAAGGATGGCCTTGCTCTCAGCTGGCCTTGCTCTCTCTGGGTGAGTGGGATGGTATTCCCTCACTCTCTTCTATCACTTGGGGTGATGCGATCAAATGCGGGTGTGGGTCAGCTAATGTTACAGACCTGGAAGTTTGTGTTCCCCTCCAAGTGTGTTGAGCACATCACCTCTAAAACCCACACCAGTCATGGCCTGCACATCTCCAGGCTATAATCCTACTGAGGTCCCCGGTTTGAGGTCCCCCGTCACATCCATCCTCTCTGACACGTGGCACTGATGCACTTTGCAGCATATTGTACTTATTACCTCATTTGAAATGAACCATTACTTAATGCCTGATAGTATGAAAACTCCATTACTGCCCTACTGGCAGTTTTACATCATATTGTAAATTTGTAATTGTATTGTACCAGAGCCTCCTGTTTGTGGCACTTCTGTATCGTATGTGTATCACACTACAATATTTAAGTTGCACAGTGCAAAAATGACTGCTTGCATTTCTTGTAGTTGGTAAATAAAAAAATATATTTTTTTATGTTTAAAACACATTTTTGGCAAAGTAACTTTTGTTATTGCCATGTTTATCTTTTCTAGTTTTTATAAATATGAAAGCTATAACTTTACAGTAATACTTAATAGACATTAAATACATTTAAAATCATGTGCAATGTGGTATTATTTCTTTATTGTAAATACAGTTTTATTAAAGGTCAAAATTCTGCTTTTAACATTCCTGCGTCTTCTTCCATTCTTGTGATGGCACACGTTATGTCTGACAGGCATCTGATAACTACTCAACAGCAAGAAATGTACATGTGACAAACATACCTAATGCGAAAGCTGTGTTAGCACAAGATATAAAGTATCTCAGTATCTCAGAGTACACCCCTCATATTTTTGTAAATATTATATCTTTTCATGGGACAACACTGAAGATATGACATTTTAATACAGTGTAGAGTAGTCTCAACAAAAGTCCTACATTTTCCCTCCCCGGTGTCATGTGACTCTTTAGTGTTACAAGGTCTCTGATTGGTGAGCAGGTGTGTTAAATATGGTGTTATCGCTCTCACACTCTCTCATACTGGTCACTGGAAGTTCAGCATGGCACTTCATGGCAAAGAACTCCCTGAGGATCTGAAAAAAAAGAATTGTTGTTCTACATAAAGATGGTCTAGGCTATAAGAAGACTGCCAGCACCCTGAAACTGAACTGCAGCACAGTGGCCAAGACTATACAGCAGCTTCCACTCAGAACAGGCCTCGCTATGGTCGACCAAAGAAGTTGAGTCATGTACTCTGTGTAATATCTAGAGGTTAAGCTTTTGAAAATAGACATATGAGTGCTGCAGAGGTTAAAGTGGTGAAGGGGTCAGCCTGTGAGTGCTCAGACTATACGCAGCACACTGTATCAAATTGGTCATCCCAGAAGGAAGCCTCTTCTAAAAATGATACACAAAGTCCGCAAACAGTTTGTTGAAGAGAAGCAGAATAAGGACATGGATTACTAGAGACGAGTCCAAGATAAACTTATTTGGTTCAGATGGTGTTAAGCATGTGTCTTGCCTACAGTCAAGCAAGGTGGTGGGAGTGTCATGGTTCGGGGGCTGCATGAGTGCTGCCGGCTGTGGGGAGGGAGCCACAGTTCACTGAGGGAACCATGAATGCCAACATGTACTGTGACGTACTGAAGCATCCCCTCCCTTCAGAAACTGGGCCACAGGGCAGTATTCCAACATGACGAAGACCCGCCTCCAAGATGAGTTATTTTGAGGGCACAGCAAACTTACACTGTTAAACAAGCTGCACACTGACTACTTTACATTGTATCAAAGTGTCTCATCTTCAGTGTTTGTGCCATGAAGATATAATAAAATAATTACAAAAATGTGAGAGGTGCAGTCACTTCTGTGAGATACTGTACGTCTTCATCAAAAGTAAAAAATGCATTGCACACTTGGACATTAAGGTGAGTGTAGGCAGAGGCGAAAGCTTCTCGTAAGAGAGGACCAAACCAAGGCCCCAAACAAGACTAACTTCATTACACAAAACAGGACTAACTGTTTGAGGCTGCATTGTAGATGAGGGCTCAGGTGATGCAAAAACATCTGGGGCATCTGTGACACTTCGTTTTAAATGGCTACAAGCTACAGAAGGACTGCAGGTTTATGTTTGTGTAGGAAAACTCAGAGGTATAGGGTATGACCAGAGAATGAATTTCACAGTCGCTATTGCTGACACCGGCATTCTAATTGGCTGCAGTGCGACTTATTTTTTTGCAAATAGGATCCAGTATGACTGAAGTGCCATTTGATTGTAGGTAGTATTCTGTAGGTAGTCTTCATGATTCCATACGGGCAGCAAGGTTTTTGATGAGCAGGTATAGGAGAGACAGCCAACTCGAGGAGTTTGGAGAGGCTATGAATGCAAAGCAACCGGTAAAACATCACCAGTAAACAGGGCTTTTTGTGTCATGGACAGTAACATTCACTTTGAAAGCCTACCTGATTAAAAGCAAACTGTGAACTGTGAAGGCCACAAGCGAAACAAAATGAAACGGTAGTCAGCAAAAGCATAATTTAAACTTGTGCTATGTACGTTTCACATTCAGCCAAAACTGGCCGTTTGCTGAATCGAGCGCACACACTATACCGCCTGGAACAGCTACCGCTTACAAATTAATACTTAATTCAGCAGCAGTACCTCTATGTAACAAACCGCATAGATTATATCAGACATGGCTATAAAAAAACACAAATCTACCACAAACAGAGTGCATGTGAGCACACGTGCCATTGCAATTCACAGTAAACATTGCTTATGAGGCAGTGAATTAAAAAGATATGACGACGGTTTATTAGAAAGGATAGAGACTTTGCGTATCAGAGCTGGACTTCAGAACCTTAGCTTTCCACTCAGACCAACGTATTAATATTAATGTAAGATCTCGCTGGAACGATAACGTAGCTATGTGAATGGCTAAATTAATGAATTACGATTAAAGTTATTAGGCTTTCTGGATAGCTATTGAAAACCGCGCATAAGCGGCTACTGCCCACTAATGCCTGAGCGATGGCCATCAAGTTTTAGAGTAAATTGCTAAAGTGGGACATCAGATTATGTGGGACAGTTAAGTTACATGCTGTATTGTCACTGTTTTCACCGATCTGATATCATCACTGTCGGCATGATCACAGTCCAGAGTGATTCCAGACATACACGCACCGGCCACTTTATTAAGTACTCCTGTCCAACTGCTCATTAACGCAAATGTCGAATTAGCCAATTAAATGGCAGCAACTCAAGGCATTTAGGCATGTACACATGGCCAAGACGATCTGCTGCAGATCAAACCGAGCATCAGAATAGGGAAGAAAGGTGATTTAAGTGACTTTGAACGTGGCATGGTTGTTGGTTCCAGACGGGCTGGTCTGAGTATTTCAGAAACTGCTGATCTACTGGGATTTTCACGAACAACCATGTATAGGGCTTACAGAGAATGGTCTGAAAAAGAGAAAATATCCAGAAAATATCCAGTTCTAGAGAACCTTGATAGTTCCATATTGCACCTCTCATTCTAGAGAACCTTGATAGTTCCATATATCACCTCTCATTCTAGAAAACTTTGGTAGTTCCATATCACGAAATGCTCAATTTCAAGGACGTCACTGTTTCCTATATCTTTCATCTTTTTTAAGAGAAATCCAGTACTGCCCTCTCAACTATTTTAAGTGCTTTGCCTCCAGCTTGTTAGTCTAACTTTGAAATTATGTGCATGTACAACAGGTTTATTTAATGGCTCAATTTGGGGGTTTGTGAACACATTTAGTTAAACTGTGTCTAGGAATAATTATTCAAAGTCACATTCATTTCATCACTGGAAGGAAATCCCTCTCTGTTGTTTTCTATTAGCATTCAAGATACTTGCCAAATATGGGAGCTGGCAACATAAACAAACTGAATGTGTGCTGAATGTAATTGCAGACATGCATTCAAAACCAATTACTCCTCTCATTTAAATTTATATTTACACTGACATCATCTGGCTGACTTTTGTCCAGAGCAACTTAGAGAAGCTGTTATGTCTGTGAATGAAAATCGGTCGTGTTTTTTTTAGTTAAGTGCTAATGAAAGGGTGAGTAGTAATAAGATCCAGGGCTGGACTCTGTGGTCCCTGTGACAGACTCAATGTATTATTTCTGATTTTGACTGTTTGCCCAGCAGTGGGCCATATTAGGAGTATTTAGTGAGAATTATGAGGAAAGTCCAGTCATCTGAGCACTGATCTCGAGCTTGGCAATTTTTTATGGATGAGCACATGATTGTTTGTGTGTGTGAGAGAGGGGGGGGGGGGCAGAGGGAGGGAGAGAAAGGATATGAATGTAAGCCTCTCTGCTACACCAAAAGTCTAATATTGCTTAAGGTTCGCTATGGAGAGAAGGGCACAAGTCCAGAGGAAATTCCCTGTGTTCTCCTGTTTCTATCTGTCAAACAAATGCACTCCATTAGACAGGTGGTTTCTGCATTCTAGTACTGAATTCTGTCAAGTTATGCATTGCTTGACATGTTTTTGTTACTCACAGGTGTGACAAATCACTTACAGTATTATGACATGTTGACGAGTGTTTGCTTATAACTGCGTAATTCCCTCTGGCACTTCAGGAATGTTATCATTTTATTTCATCATATATTTCTTCTATAATAGTACTGCTTTTACCAGCATTATTTTCTGCATGTCCGTATTTTGAGCTTTGAAACTGAAAGAGCCATTGTTTAGTGCACAAAATCTTAATTTTTCTGGGGAGGATTTTCCACACTTGTGTTGCCAAAAAAAGATGCTTTTTACCAAGATATTGGTAGAGATTGTCTAATAGTCCTTTGTAGTCTCTGTCTATACTAGTCTTGGCCTGGGATACCTGCCATTAAAGATAGTTGCACTGCAAGATAATTTGGCCAATTCAGGCCTACCCTTATGCCTTACCAGAATTAACTCAAACCAAGATCATAGATATTATGTAATAGGAATGCTAAAACTCTTGAAAAAATGAATCCATGGTACAGTTTAGTACATCAAATACAATTTAGTACATCAAATATAATTGAATAAAAACACATTTAAAATTAAATGGATCTAGTTAAAAAATCAGACAGAGCTCAAGGGTTATCAGTTATTACATGAAAAAAACGGGAATTGTCAGGTATGTTAATCATTAAAGATCAGCTGTATAAGGTAGAGTGTTTCAGTCTTTGAACCACATCACGATGAAGTAACGATACTATAAGACGCTTTCCCCAACGCCTCAGCGGGGTCGACAACTGTCACGTGCTCGAGCGTAGCAGTCTCTCACGTGGAGAAGTCCCAACCTAATGAAAAGGGAGAGGGAGAGAGCGCTGTTCTCTTGAGCTGGGGCAGAGCTTTTTCATAAAGCTTGTTTAGTAATGCTTGTCTAAGAAGAGGCAGAGAGACTTTGTGGTTCTGCATGAAAATATCTTTTTAAAAAGTGATTAGTTTTACTTTGCTATAGTTAAAACCTCGTGGCCGATAGGGTGCAGTCAGGAACCCTCATTTGGCAGTTAAGCTTGTGTTATCTGGAATAGGGGGCTTCAAGATTAACGTCAGTCCCTAAAGCACAAGATACCTTCAGCAGAAACAAATCGGGAAAATGTGTGGTTGGAAATTTGAATTGAATGTACCTACCACTACATTCTCTCGCTGCACGGTTATCCCATGCCATTTTTAATCATCTAACAACTGGGATAAAGCGGACATAAACACACATGGGAGCCGTTTGCTACAGTGCCTCGGCGGGGGTGTGACAGCGTTCTTCGTGCACGTGAGATGAAGAGAGCATCCCGAGGCTGCACGGTTTGAAACCAAATAGCGGGCAATTTCTTGAGGTCCCAGCCGTCTGTTCTATTTCAGAGGCAAACTGCACGAAAGATGACTTCTCTACCGGAGCAGGCAACCGTGGACCTGGATCAGAGGGGTTCTCTATCGAAAATGACATTGATCACCAAGATTTTCAAAGTCCGCAAACGGAGGGAAATGCTTTTCGTGCAGGTGTGCTTCAGCTGTAGCGTCCTGTTCGTGGCGTGGTGCTTGTCGGCGATGCTCACGAAAGCAGGTCAGTGGCAACGGTGTATTGATGTCCCCGGTGTGCTGGAGCTGGGGGAAGGCTGTTATTTCGTACTCGGGGACTAAGGCTCCTTATGTTAACGATCTGGCAAGTTGTGGACTATTGTTCAGGATGCATCCAAACGTTAGCACATGAAAGAGGTAACAATATAGTTTAACCTTCCCGAGTTGGGACGGCGTCCGTCGTTTACTAATTTACGCTGTACGCTGATACAGAGCGAGCCGCGTCCCTATGGGACGCGCATCCTCCCCTTTTGGACGCTGTAAGCGCGACTGAACTAGATTTAATGCAAATGATTTAATTCAACATTTTGGACGTAGAGGGGAATTCTCACCGACTACCGCCGATGTAAACTGTACATTCCTTCGCCGCCACCCTTAAACTATGCTTAGAGAGAGACGGCTGGGCTGTCTTGCATGGTTCAACGTCATCACACGTTGCCACATGCCAATCTAACCAGTGCCGCAGTATAAAAACGGCGTTGATGTCTCTACAAACCAATTGCTGCCCCTTTTCTATAGTTGACTGTACACTCGTTTGGCTAATGTACATGTCTACGTTTGCCACAGCTTAATTACTTGTTTTCTGTATTTTCTTATTACTGATTGCTTGAAGATACTATTCTAAACCATCACCACAGTTAGCGCGTTAAGGGGCGGAGTTGAACCTCCGGAGATCCAGAAGACTTTCAACGGACTGTGTGTTACTCAGATATTTTAAAATGGGTTCATTTTAACCATAGCCCCACGAGTAAAACAGCTACACTGTGAGGCCACAATCCAGCTACAAGTTACACCTGAAATGAATAGTGTAATATAAATGTTGTGTATACAACTTCCAGGTTTCATGAGTGAGATGCAATTGTGATGCCACAAATTATCTCAGTGATTCCATATGTTAGGTCCCTCTGGTTAGTAAAACCAGCATTGTCACATTAGGAAAAGGTCTGTTGAAATGTACTGAGTGCTAAGTTGCAAAGCATTAAAAAAATGCATGTGTTTATTTTTAGTGGAAATCAACATGTATTTAGTTATGATACTTAGAAAATGATCTTACTGTCAAATTAGATAAATCTAGTTCTCAAGTCTAGTTAGTCAATAAAATGTATTTAAATTGGATCTTGTGTTTTGATTTGTTGAAACAAAATGGAACACTTAGACATTCCTCATGCTTTTGTTTCAAGATTCTAACATGGAGGAAAGGAAAACTGAGAAGTGCTTGTATTCCACAGTCTGCTTTTCTAGTTCTGTTTCAGACAGATTGAATCATGTTGCTACAGAAAGCCCTAGTCTAATTTAAATCCTATTAGAGTCATAGATGAAATCTAATAAAAAAAATCTCTTTAAATAAATAATAATTTAATATAACACTCCTGAAAAGCCTTCGAAACATATTCTTCAAGTCTATTTCAGACACAAACTGACTCAGGCAAGTCTTCCAATTGGAAGTGGAGAAAATAATTTAAAGAATTATTTGTGAAGGAATGTATTTATTAGTGAAGTTAGGGTTCTCTAATCTCTTTGTTCTACATAGGTGTTGGCCTGCTTCTTTGTCATCTTGCTAATCATTAATTACATTTGCTAAAGTTACTTAAGGGATTATTGGTCTGATATCATACTGACAAGGCTGATGAGTCTGTCTGCTGAGTAGCAGTTATATGTTCAGCAGAGCTGATAAGCTGCTTGTCTTCTTATACAGAGGCTTTACACATTAAAACTTTTAATGAAGTTACTGGAGATGAGTGTGAAGACTATGGGTCTTCTGATTAAAATGAACAACAATGTCAGAGTGCCATGTAATCTTCCAAACTGAATTATATTCCGTTTATTTATTTTGTAGGTGTATACTATAAGTAGACTGGTATGAGTATGTTGGTGTGTTTGGTTCTAAATACAAATAAACACGATATAAACATGATATGTGTTTCATATGGTATATATCATCAGGGAATGTGTTCCATACTGTAGTAGAACATTAAAAGCCTTTTTTTTTGTTTACATTGCCTGGCCTGTTCAAATACAGGGTCTCAGATGCTATGACCGCTACAGTAAATATCTTACTCTCACTTGTTGTCTTAGCGTTGAGATAACGAGGACCAGTTAGATGCCATCCTTTTGTTCACAGGTTTGGCAAAGTCGGTGCACAGGTTGAGGTAATTCTTGTTGTCACAACATGGCCAGTGGGGACAGTGGTCTCTGGTAACTTATTTTCTAAGGACTTTGTTTCTGAATTTACCATAGCAGCGCTGTCTGGCTGATCCTCACCAAACAGAGGTGTTGATATCTGTTGTGTCTCTCTACATTCCATTTAGCTCCATCGTGTGCACTTTCAGCTCAACTAACTGCCATGTCAGAATCCTGTACCTCTTGCTCATACTGATACCAGTCTTATATATGCGGGCAAAGTTAGCCTGCGTGCCATTTAGTCAGAAGCCTTGCAGCATATGACCTGCAATAAAACTCACCAGCTCTTTCTTGTGCCATCTGGTCAAGCTTCCCCACTAGAGCAGGCATTCTGAAGACAGACCTGCCCAGTGTGAATATCAGGGCTGTCTGTCACCTCAGCTATTTTTTCAAAGACAGCCTTTAGCCGACTGCCCTTACACCATCAGTGAAGGAGTGTTTAGTATCTGTTTATGGATACTGAGAGCTGCAGTGTATGAATCCACAATCAAAAGGGGCTCTTCAAACTTCAGATAGTCTACTAATGTCTGATGTTTAAAGCTTAAAATGATTTTCTAGGTGTAGTTTTAGTCTTGTGAATGGTCAAGGACTATCAAAAACGAAGTGGTGAACAAAAGGTTTAGGGCCTCGATATGTTATTTTCCTGCCTGGTGGTTGCTTCGCTGGTTGCTATAGGTTACGTTGTTCTGCTCTGTGAGGGTAATCACCAGCATGGAAGGATGTGTGATGATGGAGGTGACGTGTGGAAGGAAGCTGGTGCAGAAAGCAGGGAGATGTGACATAGGAACAGATGAACGCGGTGCTGGAACTGGACGTTGCCTATTAGTAGTTGAACATAGTGTTGGAATTAGCAAAGATTTAAACATAGGATAGTTCTTTTGTTTGCACATGTGGTAAGGGGGGGTGAATAATGTGTTGGGGGGAGGGGTATACTTATAAACGAAGAGTTCTGGCCATCAGGAAGCAGCGCTAATTTGAGGCTAAGATATATTTATGTAAACATGTCTGTCTACGTGTCTGTCTGTCTGTCTGTCTGTCTGCCCTTGGCTATAAAAATGTTATTTCTAATGTTTCGGTTTCCTCTGCTAAACGAATGCATGGTTTAATTATGTCCTTATAAGTATTACAAGGCAAGACCTTTGCATACGCCAAGGTTTCTCACAGAATAAGGAATGAACAGGGTTTAACAGGGATATCTGGAGCGTAAACAATGTTACAATAATGTAAAACAAATCGTATTAGTGACAATATCCATGCAAAGGTACACAGAGTCGTAAATTATTGAATTTTTGAGGATGTAAGCAAACAAAATCAAGATGTGTTAAAAGATGTGTTATAATCACATATAATGTCTTATATAGTTCTATTTTCTTTTGCTGTATATATATATCTTTTCAAATCCATCAGATAACCCAACACTGTTATACTCATGCTTCGCATTTACACAAACAGTAGCAGATTTATCTAAATCAGTCAGATGTTCAGTGTGTTTACATAGATAGTTATAATCTGCTATGTGACAATAACAATCTTATTTATAAATATTTGCTGCAGAAAACTTGCTAATACATTTCTGACTTACAGTTGTTTTGAAATTTCAGATACAGAAATATGGTAACTGGGTTTCTATAAAAAGCCCTTCAACACCCATAAAACATTCTGAATTTGTCCTTTTATTTTATGGATCTTATCTGTGGAAAAAATGTAGAATAACATAAGTGTTTGGAAGTTATGTTTTCTTTCACATTGCTGTTAGGTGATTGTTGATTTCTGAATGAATAAGCTTTGATACTGAGTTATCAGATTGGACATCAGCCCAGTGCCTTGAGACAGCGTTACATTTTCCACAGAACTAGATAAAACCAGTGAGATGAAAAAGAATAAAAAAATATAAATATATATATCGTAAAATATAAATAGTTTATGTGTGTGTGTGTGTGTGTGTGTGTGTGCTTCAGGTCACGGGGTTGTGTTGCAGGGGGCCTCATCTTCACCCACAGCTCACCTGGGCCGACGACTTTTGGTAATGGAGGAAGACAACGGCACCCAGAACTGCACTGATCCTGGTAACCCGAATGCAAACTCATTTCTACCTCTAACCCCACAGAACCTAATTATTATTCCACTCCACCCACTCTATTGTGCTGTGGTAGGATTGGGGTGAGTTCCATTCCGTTCCAACCACCCCAGGTGACTCGATCAAATTTAGGTTTAAATTCCATTTTGCAGTTACTTTAAAAACAGGCCACCAGTGTGTACATTTGGACTGTGACCTCACTGTCAATGCCACATCAAGTTAATTTTGAATAAATTGAACCCATGCCTTCTGAAACTGTTCAAATGGCAAATTGAGTTGCTCTCTGTCACAGCTGGCTCCAGCAGGAGGTGCCTGCAGCTAGGGAGCAGGGCTGCTGAGTAAATGCGATTATGAGTGAAAGATTTGTGATCATGGGGAATGAAGTCTACTGCCAGCACTTTGACCTCGTGCTGGGTATAACTGGAAGCCCAGTAGCTGTTTAGGCATTTTTTTCTCTAACTCTGCAGTGAACCAACAGCATTGAATGCCTGTTTTCCAGTTACTCGTCTAAAAGAAAGGGCATCACAAGCCCAGAGGTGGGGAGGGGGGGATTTGTGTTACGCAGTGATATCTGGAGTCCTGGCTTCTGGAGTCACAAACTGCTGACACTGAAGCACTTCTCATCTTCCATAAAGCGCTGTGGAGCTTCCCTGTGCTGTAACGCAGAGCTGGGAAGCATTTGAGGTTGTATATCTGCCTGTGTCAGAGAGTGGCTGTAAACCTGATAGAGTCTGCCTCTCAGTTTGTTGATGAGTGTTTGTAAAGGTGTGTGTGAGTGTGTGTGTGTGTGTGTTGTGTCACTTTAAGTGTGTTAGTGTGTGTGTGTCTGAGTGTTAGTGTACTTGTGGGTGTGTGTGTGTGTGTGTGTATGTGTGTGTGTTGGTGCATACGTGTGTGTGTGTTTGTGTCTGAAGTGCTGTGAGTGGGAGCCACCCATGTGTCAGTCTGATCTTTCACTATACCTGTCAGAGATCCTACCTTTCTGCTTCTAGCAAGAGTGTGTCCTCTATTTGTGTGAGTCTATTTCTGTTTATTCTGCTTTGGGATCCTGGATGCCACAAGAGCGAATGAAAGACAAGGAGACAGAGACAGAAAGGAGAGAGAGATGAGAAATGATCTCTCCCCATCCATCAGCAACCTGCACATCTGAAGGCCAGATAGAGGTCATAACTGAGAGACTTGTGATTATGTGTGTGTGATGTTAGAATTGTCACTGGATAAATTCCAATACCCAAAATAACTGTTCCCTCCTGTTTCCGTTGTTGATTTTGTCTATGGCACTAGACAGCAAGTTTAAAAAAAGGAATCATTTTCATACTATACCCCATGGATCAGTGATGTAAAACACATCGCACGCACTTCAGGCTCCGGCTGTAAGCTAGCATCCTGGCAGCGAGGCTATTTGCAGCCCCCGAAGACAGGACACTGATAACCCGTGGGGACTCTGTGAAACCAATTCAGCTGCAAGATGCGTTCCTGCGAAGTGGCGATCATCAGTGCAGAAGATGCTCAAACAGAATTAAAAAGATTCGCCTTTCGCAAGCACACTGATGCAGTTACCTTTGTCTTTCTCACACTCAGTCCCTCTTGGGGTTTTTTGTTTGTTTGTTTGTTTGTTTGTTTTTAAAAATGAGGATTTTTTAACTGGGCAGCTACCAGGCAGCTGTAGTTATCACAGTTTTTTGAGGTTGTATGTGGTTTTTGTGGCTGTATGCACCTTTTAGGGAAATGTTTTCTGAGATGGGATTCTGAGGTGTTGTTGAGGTCACCGTGGTTCATGATATGCCAATAGTGCAGCATTGTAATATGCTGGGGATTGGTGAAAAGTAATAATAATCCCACAGTATTGAGATTAGTACAGGATTAGTTACAGACTTTGCTGTGCCTGCACTGTGTAAATTGTGTGGGTTATCTTTTCTATGGACATTTTCTCACACACACACACACACACTTATATATATATTACACACAATATAATATCTATTAAGACAATATAAATATTTTTTGTTTTTATCTAGCTGATTAAGCAACACATTTACAAAGGCAGAAATATTTTTGCACAAAAGGATGCTTTAGGTTTTGTGGTTGGCAGCAGACCACTATTATACATTCTCTTAAGTTAACTACATTTCCTAGGTGCTTCCAACCAATTTCCCTGAACTATATCCATGACTAAATGGTATTTTACTTCCACCCGAACCCAGTCAGCTTTTACTGTTTTGTACTGGCACAAAAGATTTTGTTGTTTTTTAAAAACATTTCAATTTGCTGCGGACCAATAAGCATTCAGTTCATATAAATTTTAAAGAAAACAACTGCTTCCTTTCACATTCTGTTCTGTATCAGATGGTTTGAATTAAAATTGGCCAAAAATCTTGAGAGAGAGAGAGAAAGAGAGAGAGAGAGAGAAAGAGAGAGAGAGAGATGGACTGGGATGTGTAGAGAAAAACTTAATAAAGGTGTTTACTTGGAGAGCCTCTGCTTTAAAGTTGCTTTAAAGTTGACCAGGGCTGTATCCAGCTTTTCAAAAGTGGGGGTGTTCTGGGATGGGGAAGTAAAATCCCCTCTGAAAGTATTGTTTTAATCTGACAAAAGTGTGTGTGTGTGTGTGTGTGTGTGTGGGGTGTTGAAACACCCTCCACCCCCTCGTTTGCTATGTCCCTGAAATTGACAGTGCTGTTTGTAATAATAAACAAGGAACTCTGCATGTCACAGTGAAGGTTGTGTTTTTCAGTAGGTGGTGCTCAGCGTGTTCTTTTTCTCTCTCCTCTAATGAAAGAGCATGCAGGATGGATTTATTTTACACCATAAATATCTACTTACAACTTGAAGCTAAGGAAGGTGTGAAAAGTAATTAGAGAGTTGAAATGCATCTGTCCACAAGGGGAAAGAGGGAAATGGAAAGAATGCTTGCAGGCCCCCTGAAGGCCTGTGCAGTTATAGCAGTGGCGGGGATGTGTGTGGGGGGGGACAGAGGAGGCCTGGCTGGGCGTGCAGAGTGGTAGAGTTAGACTACAGCTCCAAGCACTCTGGGCTAATGGGAGTAGTGTGACTGTCATGTGGCACGGGGAGATGTACTAATGCATGAAACATTTTTACGAGCTTTGAGTGAGTTATAAAATGACCAAGCGAATGTGGTATTAGAACAGGTAGGAAGGTTTGACTCCACTTCCTGCTAGATATACTGGAATTAACAGGTCAAATGAAAACATGTAGGAAAAGAAACTCACATTTTATTGCTGTATGAGCCTTAAAAGCAACAGTCTGCAAACAAAACGGTCCAGGCCTGAAGTCCACTAACATACCACCTGTGAGAACGATCTGCTCAACCAATGGTTCTCTCACCTGCCAAGGTGTAGAGGACAGAAGATGACGGATTAGGTGTTAGCATTGTCAATGGTTGACAAGGGAAGAATACAAGGACAGCTTTTTTATGTTGCTCTCTCTCTTTCTCTCTGTCTTTCTCTTTGTTTCTCTTTTTCATTATCTGTCTCCGTCTCACCCTCTTGCTCTATTTTTCCCTGCTCTTTAGTAGTATATCCCATAATGCCTCATTCACCCTGGAAGATTAATACATTGCGCATCTGTGTTGGTTTAGTTGTCTTTTTTCTGGGAGACTAGACCCACAAGTAAAAGCACGCTGTGAATTTACTCAGAGTGGGAAAAAATACAACCCCAAAGACTGTGTATTTATTATTGATCCTCGTGAGCTCTTTAAATGAATCACCTACCAAAAGAATGTGAACGTGGAGAGAAGCGTCTCACGCAGTCCACAAACGGGAGAACCCAGATGCCCAGGAGCAAGGGTCAGCTCCAGGGGTGACATCCTCAGCCATGCTCCTGTGTGGTCAGACCTTATTAGAGAAGACTGCATACAGCAGTCAGCCCAGCCTAAGGGCTTGTTGTAGGTGTGCAGTACAGGTGGAGGTGATATCAGAAATACACTATATTGCCAAAAGTATTTGTTCACCCATCCAAATGACTGTGCACCAGTGCACAAAGCAAGGTTCATAAATACATGGATGGCCGAGTCTGGCGTGGGCGAACTTGACTGGCCTGCACAGAGTCCTGACCTCAAACACTGTAAAGCGTGTTGCTGCAGGCACGCGCCACGTCAGCGTTGTACGAGTCCTGTTGGGTTTAACACACCGCTGCTTATCAGTTGGCTCCAGGCAGAAGGACCTGAGCACTGTAGTCACCACTGTTCACATCTTAATTCATTAATGTTGTTGAAACCAGTGGATAGCTTTACCTGTAGCAATGACTTTAAGTTGATGTGTGTTTTCATTTTTCAGGTATGTATGAAATGTGCATGTACATGTGTGTGTGTGTGTATGTATGTGTGTGTGTGTATAGGATGCTCACATGGGATGACCTTGGGAAGTCTCCTCCCCTCCCCTCCCCTCTCCTCTCCTCTCCTCTCCTCTCCTCTCCTCCCCTCTCCTCTCCTCTCCTCTCCTCTCCAGTGTATAAAGGGATGGGTTTATCGGTAAGTACAGAAATGTGATCAGGGAACCAATGGCCCTCTGCTGCTGTGATTGATGGAGTCTGTTCTGCTCGTCCCTGTTGCTCATGGGACTCAGGGGATAAAGAAGTTGAACGCACCATGCTGCTATCACTGTTCCCGTTCTAGGACTCATCATTCCTTGATGACAGGAGCTATTAGTGCCACATGCATTATACCCATTTGCCTTTTAAATTAGCTTTGTCATCTGAACTTTGAAACACACTAGTGCATGTTAATTTATTGTAGGAGATAGATAAATACTTTACAGACCTGGCTGCGGTTGTTCGTTGCATGCAGAACAGCAGATGGTGGAGTAGATTACCTGTGCTTGCCAGGGCGCGGTGACCACTCCTGCTGCCTTGGACGTTGGGCTGCCTGGGGGTAGGAGCGTGGAAGTAGTGGGTGGGAACACTGGCACATGGACCCTCATTTCTGGAGGTCCAGAGCTTAGAGGGACGAAGCCTCAGGGGGCGACAGGTGGAAAATGGAGGCAGACGAGCGCTCTGCAGACCAGCCTGGGACCCTGGAGGCCTAAAGCCAGCAGGGGACAAGTGCAGTTTGGGGCCCCTGAAGACCTTTTTTTGGTCTACATCGTGTAGCCTTTTCTGTTAGCTCCGAAATCTCTGGCTTATCGCAGATGTGCCTTTGTGGGCTGGTGTGTGTTTTTGTAGCTTTCACATGTGCCACTGAAATGTCTCTGTATTTATTCAAAGGTTCTGTACAATAAATCTTTGACAGGCCATGTGGAAATAGACATTTCTATGGTCCATGATTGCCGACGTGCCCTCCTTATGAATGCCACTGTAAACCAGTAGCTACGTACTGATGTTCATCCATGTTCTAACACTTATGCCTGTCAGTGCACTTGTTCTACACTGGAGCTGAAGGCTGCAGCATGACTCTCTATTGATCTAATCCCACGGCACAACACATCTTTCTCCTTTATATTTCTGTCATGCCCTGGCCACCACACAGTCAGGAAGAGCATCACAGACGCTCCCCACAGTCCACGCCTCCGTTCCCAATCACCTACTTATTGATTCATTCCCATTACCTGTCCCTCGTTCCCTTCAATCATTCCCTTCACCTGCTTCTTATTTTTCCCCTACACTGTTTTATCCCCACAGGGGCCGTCCTCCAAAGCTTGCCTCTAGAAAGCTGCTGTGTTTGATCAGACTTAGCCGTTCTACACTTCTGCAAGTGTTTCCTGACTTTCAAACGAAAGCCTGCTTCCTAACGATGCTCTGGCATCGCGCTCCTCTCTGCGACATGTCACAGTTCCTTTCTGATGGCACCCATTCATCTTTGTTAGCTTTGTCTCTGCCTATACGCTGTGAGCTGTGTGTAATTTGTGTTGCTGTGGGTCTGTTCTAGCCCACTGGCTTTAATGTGAAACACCGACTGAGAAATCGAAGGAGTGCCTGGTTTAATTGTAGGGTTTGCGTACCCATATTGGATGAACAGTATAAGAATTACATTCCTTTTTACACACAGAGCTTTAATTTTGAAGGAACAAAAGCAACTGGCCATTAGTCTCATTTTAGATTGCTATGTGTGTGCTGTTTAATCATTGGTTCAAAGATTCTACATGTGATATTTTCATCTGGAGTCTATTGCCATTGTGAGTCTATTGCCATTGTGAGTCTATTGCTATTGTGAGTCTATGAGGACATGAGGACAAAAGAAATGTGAAATGCAACTATAAACCTCAAGAATGGAGGGGAAAATATGAAAGTTTGCTAAATCCAGCTGTACAATTCTGAAACTTGATAAAAGAAGAATCAATGCATAACTCGTAACCAAAAGATGCTTTAAGGAAAGTCTGGATGAAAATGGAACCACTGGTGATCCAAAACTTAAGCATGTTATCTGTGAGTATGGGGGCATGGGCATCTGTGAGTGGGACTGGCTTAAGTGTCTATGTTGATGTTATGGTTCCTCATAGTGGTAACAGGATTAGCTGTGATGCGTACAAAGAAAGCTTTGCTGCTACGATCCAAGCAAATATCTCGTGACTCAATAGATGGCGCTGTGCTAGTCAGCAGGACAACAGCCTGATACCTACTGGTAAAGCAGCTTTGGAGATTTGCAAAAAAGAAAATGAATACGTGGATTGGTTAAGTCAGTCACCCACCCTCAATCCCAGCCAGCATGTATTTAACTTACTTACTGAAGAGATTATGCCCCTGACGCCAGCAGGAAGTAAATATCTATCCAGTGCAGGCCTGGCTGAACAACATCAAGGAATAAACCGGTGAATAAATTACTTTGGGTCATCGCTGACTGTAAAGGATTTGCAGCAAAGTACTGAATGTGACATTTTGTTTGATATTTTAATTTGTTACATTATTTATAGCCCACTGGAATGGGAAACTGTGTTCTAAATGGGCTGTGATTTCTCTGTTGTTGACCTATTATAGATGTAAATACCTTCAAATTAAAGCTGGCACTTTAAAATAAACTCCAGGAGTACAGTGTACACGGACATCATAAATCCAGGAGTACAGTGTACATGGACATCATAAATTCATGTGCACGGTATACATTGTAAATGCAGGAGTACGGTATACATCGTAAATCCAGGAGTACGGTATACATCGTAAATCCAGGAGTACGGTATACATTGTAAATCCAGGAGTACGGTATATAGAGACATCATAAATCCAGAAGAACAGAGGCGCCGAACAAAACTTGCACCACAATCAAATTAGTTCCAGACTGCCCTAGATTTTTACCTTCTCTTCCAGCCATCCACGAGTTCCCAAAGGATATATTCACCAACCAAGAACGCACACATGGAGCTGTCCTGCTGCACATATTTGCGGTAGGAAAACTCAGTGTGTGTGTGTGTGTGTGTGTGTTTGTGTCTGCTGTCACAGTATTCCACATTTGGCCTCTTCATCTAGAATATTGGTGGTTAATCTCTGACAGTTTCTGACTATAAACAGTTTGTCAGTTCCTAGCTAAACTCTGTGACTGGTCATGTTATTTTGTCGGAGATGACAACAGTGCCTTTGGCTAACACTTTGTTAAACTACATACAGAATAAAAATATCAACAAACCTTAAATGACTCACTGCTACTCACTGAAGGCAGAGTATTAAAGCTAGATCAATTGAGCTGTTTTGTAGTAGTAATTAACTTGCTTTCAATATATTTCCGAGCTGTTTTATTTTTTCACATGCCTGATTTGTATTATATTGGTTTTATTTTAAAAGTGAATTCAACATGTGTGGACAGGTTTAAAGTGAATTCAACATGTGTAGACAGGTTTAAAGTGAATTCAACATGTGTGGACAGGTTTAAAGTGAATTCAACATGTGTGGACATGTTTTTATATGTATAATGTATCTAATATTATGCATGCCTTGATATTTTTATTTTCTTTTTCTTCATCCCTCTCTTTTCTTTTTGCTTCAGGCTGTATACATGTTCCTGGCTCTAGCAATAGTATGTGATGACTATTTCGTGACCTCACTGGAGAAGATCTGTGAGGTGAGAGATCTGAGCTTCAACTCTGAAGCTTGTTGTGTTTTAATCCCCATTTAAAACCACTGTGTCATGGACCTTCGCCCTCACCCGACCCTGGACCTGGGCCCCCAGGGACCTCCTCACCGTGCTCCAGTGGGTCATTCTCCAGGCTCTTAGCTGCATTGTTGAGAATTTGTATGCTTCTCTCGTCTGTCAGAAACTGCATCTGCGCGAAGACGTTGCTGGAGCCACTTTTATGGCAGCTGGAAGCTCAGCCCCAGAGCTGTTTGCTTCAATTATTGGTGGGATGCAAACACACACACTCACACATGCATACACACACACACACACACACAGCTTTGTGAGATTTTGGGCATGGCTGTGGATGTCTGCTGATTATTTTCTTCTCTGCAGGTGTCTTCATCACACATGGAGATGTGGGAGTAGGCACTATTGTGGGCTCAGCTGTATTCAACATTCTCTGCATCATTGGCGTGTGTGGCATCTTTGCTGGCCAGGTGTGTGTGTGTGTGTTCCTCTAATGTTGTTAGTGCAACATTCATGTTTTTGAGCACCTCTCTCTCTGAACCTTCTGCACAATGTTTGATATCGTAATAGTTCCTCTGTGTGCGATGTTCTTCTTCAAACTTGCTTTCAGGTCTAACAGACCTATTAGTAATGTGTGTGTAGTTATGAACTCTGCGTGGTGTAATGGGAAAGCCAGCTGTTTGGTGTAAGCTGCTTTTAGACCTCGTCTCTATCCTGAAGGTCGTCTATCTCACCAAGTTTGCTGTGTTTCGGGACTCCATCTACTACACTCTGTCTGTTGTAGCTCTCATCACAGTAAGTATGGCGTAATAACCAATGTGTATAGGAAATGTTTTCAGTACAGTTTCGTCTTTAAATGATCTCAGCCCTTCAGGAAATGTAGAATGAGCATTTGATTTCAATTACTGGCCTCCAGTGGCAATATGACACCAAATTAACTTAAATAAATTATAAGGATTATATTATATTATATTATATTATATTATATTATATTATATTATATTATATTATACTTACATGTAAATAATAGTGTTGCTGAAATCAGCTAACATTTTAACATGCAGAATACTCTTGAAACATGAAGATCCTTTTGATAAACCTTTTTAAAGGTTCTCCAGTGTAAATGATTCAC
Source organism: Sternarchorhynchus goeldii (assembly GCA_028565775.1). Lineage (NCBI taxonomy): Eukaryota > Metazoa > Chordata > Actinopteri > Gymnotiformes > Apteronotidae > Sternarchorhynchus > Sternarchorhynchus goeldii. The sequence continues at coordinate 2,797,964 of JAOXYF010000011.1, forward strand.
CTGGAGTTCTCTCAGCTCCTAACACATCTCCAAAATTTCAGTTCTTCAGTAAAGGAAACGTGCCCAGAATTTTTACACACACATAAAATGGTACCAATTGTTTTGTGAGGTACAATGGCAAATAAGAAAGAAGCAAACAAACAACACATTTCGATTGTTCACTGGAGACTTTTCTCTTTCAGTTCATCTATGATGGGAAGATTGTGTGGTAAGTAACCTCCACACTATAAGAGCATATTTATCCTTATTTTCCTGGTTTGGTTTGGAAGATTCATAACCTGTCCTTAATCCTCTGTCCCTGCAGGTGGGAGAGTTTCATACTGATGCTCATGTATGTGGGCTACATCATAATTATGAAGTGAGTGCTTCCACACAGTACACACTTACATGCATTTTAATAGAATACGGTATACAAGCCATGTAATGTCAACTTCAGTGAACCCACGTGCATTTAATGCTAATGGGGGGATAGAAATACAAACATTTGAATTAATGTAGTGGGCACAGTGAAAATGATATTTATAAATGCGTTTTTGTTCGCTTCAGTTTTGCATTGTGTGTTTTCCTCAGGTTTAACTCCAACTTGCAGAGCTACTTCTCGGGGAAAGATGATAAGGGTGTTGCCAATGGTAACGCAGTACTCAGCGAGCTGGAGGACGGTAATGCATGTTATGAGCAGTTTTGGGATGATCCTTCGTGCCCGTTGCTCAGCAAAGGTAAGGGTAACTAGACAGGCTTCTCTCCTGCCCCCCCCAGCCCCCCCCTCAGCTCACCAGCGCGTTCCCGCCCCTCTCCGCTCAACATGAGCAGCCGCTTTGCAGAGATTTCTCTCCGGACTAACCTCTCTCCGTCACCTCTGTCCCGCTCGCCCGGGCCGCTTCTGCTTCACGCGCTGATTCTGGCCGACGCCTTGCGAGGCGAGCAATTCCTGCCAGAGCGCAAATCCAATCCACACACCACACTCCCCAGCAGGCCTGCCACTGTCACACCGAAGCCTGTCTGTTTAGCCTTGCTAAACTCCACCTGCCTGCATCCCCCCATCAGTGTGCTTTCTCTCGATGTGTGTGTGTGTGTGTGTGTGTGTGTGTGTGTGTGTGTGTGTGTGTTTCTGCCCTTGAGGTGTGGTCACTCTTACACTTATATAAGGCAGTAGCGGGTGTGTTTTTTAGAGGTGAAGTGTTTGTGGAGGGGTGTGTTATGGTACAGGGTGGGTGTTCTGTTGTAAATACATATGGATGAATACAGACACTGTGGGCATATTTTACATAACAATATAACCATATAACAATAACAATAATGAACTGGCAGCAAGCCTCAACTTGGTGAAAGTATGTACTGGTTGAATGTATGTTGTTAAATAACCAGAAGTGCTCAACTGACTCCACCGACCTCTTGTGTGTGGCTGCGTTGGTTTCCAGCGGATGCTGGTGTTAATTTAGTACTATTGATTTGACAGTGAGAATAAGGAGCTGTCAGAATGGAAACATTTTTCCTGTCCTGAGCATGTGTGACAGCGTCTGAAGGAGAGATGGTGGGACTTCAGAACTGCCCCAGAGAATTAGAGCCCCTGTCACAGATGTGATATGATATATTCAAACCTTGTGTGAATGTTATGTGGGTGTCTGAATTTGTGTGTTTACCTTCCTTGGACTGAATTCTTGGACAGGGCTCTGCTGTATCATCTCCTCCAGCTTCTATTCACTGGTTCAGACAGTTTGGTGGGACTGAGAAAGCAAAGCCCACTGGGAACTATCTCAAATGACCACCCATTTTCTGCACAGTTAGCACAGCTTAGTCTGTACTATGGCCTAAGGAGCTCAATTTCCAGCCTTGCTGAATTATACTAGCAGTATGGAGAGAAGCTTGCAGAAACAGACGTAGCTATGATTTTGCAATCCAAGTGTAACCTAATAGCTGTCAACAAATTCTTCTCATTGTATTACATACAGTAAGTGTGAATGGTAAGAATGTGAGTAAGCATTTAATTATATTGGTATAAAAATATTCATTTAGGACCATTTACATTCTAGTGGAAATCTTTTATTTTTTTGACCCATAGTTCTCTGTTTTGCTTACAAACGTGTCACGAGGGCACAGCTCTAGCGCCACATATCGACATCCACTGACTCCTCCATGTGTTTTCTTAGACAAGCCCAATAAGATGTACAACCGAGGGTCAGTGGTGATGGTGGATGAGATGATTCACTACAGCCCTCCGAAGTACCGCTTCCCTGAGGCCGGCCTGAGGCTCATGATCACCAGCCACTTCGGTCCCAAGACACGCCTGCGTATGGCCAGCCGCCTCATCATCCACGAGGTGGGCACCTGCGTCTCGCCCACTGCGCCAAGCGCTGAGCTCTTCCCTGTTAAGCAGCGAGCTGTTGACCTCTCACAGCAGGCCTTCTGGCCTTGGGAGCAAAGGGAATTAACCAGCTACTATAATTATCCTCTCACTGCTGTTTAAAGAATGGAATTTGACTCAGAGTTGACGCCATAGGTGGTAAAGTAGAGGGTGAAATGAAAGAATTTTCCGTCTAGTAGAGCTCGGCATTGGAAATGACCCCTTTGGCACACCGTTGTACTGTTGAAAGCTTACATTTTGCCATGGTTGCGTCAGTCAGGTTCTCCGGCGTTTGCTGTGTATATTAAATGTTCAGGCCAGTACTGCAGTGAGTAGACTCTGATAACCCTCAGACGTAGAATAGGTAAATGGGATCAATGGCCACTGATTCACCTCAGTATCTACAAAATAAGTCTGCAGTAATGAGGCTTTGTTTTTGAAAGGAGAACTTAGTTTTTGAAACATTTGTTTTCTTCGTGTTCCTGTATGTGTGTGTGTGTGTGTGTGTAGCAGCAGAGGCTGATGCAGGCATCCGGGGGAGTGGCCAGCACACTGGTGGCTGATGGGAGGACCGAGGCCACGGAGAACGGCGGCACTCCAGAAGTCAAGCTGACAGACGATGAGGAGAATGAACTATCATCCCCCTTCATCATGCCCAGTGAGAGGGGCTTATATACCTCAAACCTCAGAATTACCACAGCTTGAAATTTACACCTGGTTCGGTTGCTATCGCACCACTAATTACTAATCAAATCTAATTAGCTTTTGAATGTATTCCTTCATATAATTGCATGGGATGTTCCAGCAATGGGATAAAATCCCCAATGAAAAACATCCAAGTGTTCATTATTTCAAGATTATCGGCTTAACATTAATTGACTTGACATTCATAGCTGGCTGGTTCCTGATATTTTTTTATGCACAAAGACATTTCATATATACCAAACACATTCAACTCTTCCACAGTCACAGCAGTCACCCAGTGTTTAAATAAATCTCTATGAAAAGCATTTTCTGTGCAATTCAATCTGTGAACCACAGGCCATGAAGCAGTGACGGAGGTCTTGTACTGTCTTATTATACCTGCAGGGGGCGATATGGACAGAGCAAAGTTTGTTATCTCGTGGCCAATACTGGCATTGCTGTACTTTACTGTGCCCAACTGTGCCAAGCCACGCTGGGAGAACTGCTTTATACTTTCCTTCCTGCTCTCCACTCTGTGGATAGCCATCTTCTCTTACTTCATGGTGTGGATGGTGAGTGTTTGCCCAAACTCCATGTGTTAATTTACGTTATTCAACTTTTGCACTACACTATATTTTTAGTTTGTAAACTTAATTATACGTTCTTTTTGGCAAAAAATGAATAATATAGTTTTTTTTTTTACTTATTAGTGTCTGTGTCATCTTATGCAGGTTACAATCATCGGATACACACTGGGAATCCCTGACATTATAATGGGTATCACTTTTCTAGCGGCTGGCACCAGTGTTCCTGACTGCATAGCTAGTCTCATAGTAGCTCGACAAGGTACTCGTTTTGTGCCTCTTGCTTTATTCTCCGTTGCTTCCTGAGCTGATGTTGAGCATTTGTAGTTTGCTCGTGTGGGCGTGTCCATTTGTAATTTGCTCGTGTGGGCGTGTCCATCTGCAGGCCTAGGGGACATGGCTGTCTCCAACTCAATTGGCAGTAATGTCTTTGACATCCTGGTCGGCCTCGGCATTCCCTGGGGCATCCAGACAATGGCTGTCGACTACGGCTCTGTGGTACCTGCCATTCTGTCTCCGTGTTACCTGCACACACACACACGCACACAGACCTTACACACCTTCAGCGAAGGCAGCCCAATGGAAGCACTATGGAATTAAATGATGTAAACCCTGTTTGTCTGCTCTTATCCCAGGTGAGAATCAACAGCAGGGGGCTGGTGTATTCTGTGGTGTTACTCCTGGGCTCAGTTGCCGTAACCGTAAGTCATAAAAACTTGAAACACACACACACCACGAACACGCAGGTGCCATGCGCGCCTGGTCTCCTTCACACACTTTTGCTCTGGCGCAGGTTCTGGGGATCCATGTGAACAGGTGGAGGCTGGACTTCAAGCTGGGCGTGTACGTGTTCACGCTGTACGCTGTCTTCCTCTGCTTCTCCATCATGATCGAGTACAACGTCTTCACCTTCATCAACCTGCCCATGTGCCAGTTGAACCAGTAGGCTCACTGGCACATCCGGCACGTGACAGAACCACTTCCTGGATCAGACCAACAACACGCCTAACAAACCCCTCCAGTTTCAGACAGGTTTATTTTTCAGTTCTAGACTGTTTTGTTTCACTGCAGGAGGCCGTCGTCTCCGACAGCAGGTTCCCCCCACCGAGGAATAATTGGTGTGACCTGCATTTCCCATAAGCCCAGAGGCTGACGGGGAATCAGGCCCCTCTCTTCAGCAGCTCTTCCTTTTACTGGACACCCCTCCACAGGTGAATCTGAGACAACCATGAACACGCTTTCACAGATCAGCACAGTATGTGCACTAAGAATTGACCTGCTTGACCGCGAGGTACAGACACCTACACTCCCATGAAGAAGGGGAATGCTGCTCACAGGGACAGCATGAATGCAATATGAACGTCTTCTACAGGATGTCTGGTTTTGTCTTCCTTGGAGAGTGAATATGAGATGAAAAAGAACATGTTGCACTTTAGATGTAGGGTGAAACCTAGGTTACACGATGGCTGTAATTGGGAGAGGTGCCAGCTCTTTCCTTATATGGTGCAATAAGAAGCAATAGCAACAGGCAGTTTGTTGACAATAAAGGATTCTCTTTGGTCTGAAGGCACATGAGAGTTTAATACATTGCGGTATAACTTCGCTGGTAGCCTGCAGCAGCATGTATAAAGAGAGATGCTGATCTTACCTACTGTGATTACACCGAACGTTTGTTCCGCCATTGTAATCCTCTTCCGAGCAAACAGATGTCAGAAGAGCTCTGCACTGCCCCTCTGTGGTCCACAAGATGAGCGCAACAACTGTGGCCGACTTTCAAATTTTACACCAGCCACACTGGCCACGACCACACATAGGGATCTTGGTTTGGCAACCAGCAACACGCTTCCTGTTTATATGTCAATATGACATCAGAGATCCTGGTGTGAACCAACACTTCTTATCAGGTGTGGGGGAGGGGGAGTGGATACACATCTGTGGCCCACATGATCACAGCTTCGGGGTTTTTTTGCTTGTTTTGGTGAATGACTCCATCACCCTTGTCTGTTTCTCAGTCTGCGATGCAGGATTCCACGCAGGGAAGCGATTTTACCAGCAGAGCAGAAACCCACCATAAATCTCCACATAAATGGCAGCTACCACTTCGCCACCCACCAAAAAAACAACGAGACTCAGGGGTTCATAACCCAAGCATGGCCCAGAGGTCCGCATGTCTGCGTCAGATGTACAGTTGTCAGGTATTGGTGTTCAGTGCTAAAAGGTGCCATGTACGTGAAAAGGTAAATGTGTGGAGTGTTTTGATGTGCACAGTATATAACAACATATGCAAGGGGCTGGTTATACATTTAATCAGGGGCCCTCATTTGTGTATGCTGCTGAAAACTCCCTTTGAAGAATGTTTCAAGCGCATGCAAATATTCAGCCATCCTTTCCTTAGTGTTATTAGTTCTACAAGGAACGGGGACTTATTTTGTTGTGACTGTACTGTGTAGAATGGTGGTGGTGTTGTGTGTTTTTGTTTTTAGGTTGTTTTGGGGGGGGGGCAGCTGTGTTCTGTGGTAGCTGGTGAGTGTTCAAATAATCGACGATCTATAAATCAAACGTTGAAGTCGGCTTCAGAAGTTTGAAGGCCAAATGAATGTCACTGATGGCTTGTAACTCATTTTGGTTTGCTGTTACCCCAAGTAATCAAAAAGAAGATTAAATTTAGGATTTGATTGCCTGTTTGAATTGTCAGATTTCTAGAACAGGATGTATTGGTATAGATTCATACATATCAATATTTCTGACAAATGTTTTCCTATTATGAAGATATTTTACATTATTGAGCCAAGAATAGGAACGGTGTTATTAATATAAAAGAAATATGTCAATCATACCAAATCACTATAGCTACACTATTTGTTATCTACTTTTCTGTCAGTCAATATTGCGCCATGTTTGTTATTGTAATGGTTATTCTTATATTTGAAATGAGAGATTAGTATTTTTGACTGTGTATTTTATAAACTATACTGCCCCTGAGAGACCAGATTATTGTTTAACCCTTTCAATGAATCAGGACACTAGTATCTTTCTTGCCAGTGGTATAGCACTCTGTCATGAACAGGCTCGAATGCACAGAAAATCCACTATATACCTCTTTGGAATAGACACTTTAAGTTGCAGGAAGATGCATTAAACTTGACTGTACTCTATGTTCATGAAGGTGAATTCCAGAGAATTTCTCACACATGAATGTGAATGCCAGAGAACTTCTCACACACAAACCTGGACTCATTTCTGTGTTGAGTACAAACACAGACACATGCATAGACCAATCTGCTTTCAGAGGGACTGTGGCCTACTGCACTGTATCTAATGTGGAACGGTATCTAATGTGGCCTCAACCTTCCAATTTGCTGAGGATAGAGGAGCTGAAGAACTTCAACGTGACATTGCTGTTTACCTTGAATGTAATTGTCATGCTATCGATGGATGTATACAACCAATGCATTTTACTGTAAAGCAATAATCAAGAAATATGTACATTGATATTTGATTAACAAGGAAATTGTATGAATAACAAATTAAATTATAGAGTTTATTAGCGTTATATGGGTTGCAGTCTGTTACCACCATCGTGTGTTTTATAATGGTAGTGCGTCCCGAGCCATTTTTGATTGATAGCTTCTTTTTAGTGCGCTAAATTATTTGATTAATCATCTACTCTGCAGAGTAAAGTTAAGGTACGACCAGTAACTCTAGATTGCTTAACAACCAAGCATCTCCTACATGGTAACTACTTGGTTTTTGGTTATGAGTAGTACATTCGCCTATCCTGTCCGGATCCTGTGATGAACTATTCTACATTCTTCGTCTCTCGATAAGGAGTATTTAAAAATCGGTGTTTGGATGCCCGTCGACAACACCTGCAACGGTCTCGCGCTTCACAATACGTTCTCGCGGAGGCTTCTATAAACAGTCGGTATTAACGTGTGGCTACATAGTTGCTGTTAACGCTTGACAAGATACTCTCGCGGGATTAGCTATCAAGCTGACCTAGCTAACATCTCTTGTAGCGACCTAAAACTGTATTGGGTCTAGCACAAAGCTATTAGAACTACTTAGCTAACTACGTGTAGTTATGTTGTAATGAAATAAGAATCATACGTATAATAATAAACGTATACTCTGATGGACGCTAGTTAGCTATGCTATGGGTTTTTGGTCCAAGTAACGCGACCTTAGCCACCTGCTTCTTCTTGGTTGATTAGAAACACAAGTTCAAGTCGGACATCTTAATTACTGGAATTAGCAAAAGTGACAACGCCGATATAACTACTAAGGTATTTAGCTAGCTAGCAAGTTTTAGCTAACGTTAGGCTCTTTTGGCTGGGACATAACGTAGTGTTTAGCTAGTTATCTTGCAAGCTTGCCCTGTTACATATTTAAAACTCGTCAAGCAGTCAGCAATTATGTCCCTGGTCAACGAATCTTAACTCAAGATTAGCTCAATCTTAACGTTTTAGCTTGTGGAGGTCGTGTACAAATGATGGTAGTAACTCCGGTGTAATTCTTTTGACTAGCCTTTATTCAGCAACTTACAGAACAGATACACAGCAGATATAATGTTCCATAGACTGTATATACGGTCTGTCTTCTGTTCTTACATATGAACGTTCACATACTAGTAGTTCTGTTTGTTATGTAAACATGACCTTCATATTGATTGGCTCTAACACGATTGATTGCGGTTTGCAGCAAACATACAATAATTTATCCAAATGATCTATATCTCTTTCTGTTAACTTCTGAGCACTTTCTGAAACACAAACAAACAGAACCAGGCAACATTAACACTGCAAGCAAAGCATTGCCTATCTCATTAAGCAACACTCATGAACATGTATGTATGACTTGAACGTGTTTGTATAATCCATTACAGTTGTCAGGAGAGTTCTGTAGCAGGCTTAAACTGGGAAGAAGATTTGGGCAATGAATAGTTGGCTGGCACCGGTGCTCATGGTACTGATGGAACACTGTTGAGAGAGGTTTGGTGCTGTGGCAGTCTGAGCTTTCACTCATGGAGCTGTGTTGGTTGCTCGGCAACGGACAGAGAATGTGTCAGCGATTCCTCCTTAACGTCTTACCGCTGGACTGGACGACATATGAAGGTGGCTCTGCACAAACTTCCTTACCACGGGTTACCACGGGTGATCACATTTGTCATAAAGATGCTTCAGGCACTTGCATTCCCTTTGGTTTTTTTCCCTTCTTACCTGGGCTACTATTGCTGTGAAGATTAGACCTCACAGGGAAGAGTAACTTTTTCTCATGCACCTAGGGGCTATAATACTCTTTGCCAGTGTATTGTGAGACAGAGTGCATTCTCATGCAAGGATAGCACTTCTTTCTTCTGTATGCAATGAAGAATGCTTAAAAAACTTTCTGCTTGCTAAAATGCAACTCAAGGCATGTAGTCTTTGTACTTTTTCCACCACACTCATTGTGCTGGCTTAGTGACATGTTCAAGCAGTTTGGTATTCACAGGAATGGCTGCACGTGTCTGGTGTGACATCAAACGTTGAGCTGGGAAACCTAGAACTGGACCACGTGGAAAGTTCCTGAGATTCAGAAGATGTTGGGACCATCTCTTTGACATGTCCATCAGCTGTTTGCCGTTGCGGATTGCGTGCCCTGCAAGATCAGTTCAAGGGGGGAAAATTCCAGAGCACTAGTGATGTGAGTGCAATCCCATTGCTTAGCAAAGACTTTAAATTGTTAAGTCATGCATTTTCTTGCATTGCCTGTAAGAAGAGTGTGAGGTTTTCCGTTTACTGGGAAGTGTCTTTACAGCTTGGAGATAACCTGACGTCATGATGCAAAGGTGGTCAATCTCAAACCAGAATGCAAATCTACGAGAACTTGGTAACATTTCTCACGTCAATCAAAAATGTCTTAGTGTGGCCTAGTGCTTTTGCACATTGCACATGAGAGGCCAGAATCCAACGCTCTTTGCTCTGCGCTTGATTGCTTCAATACCTGGGTGTCTTCTGTGCACAATGTTGATGTATTCTCTGTGCAGGGATCTGGGAATGACTGCTTTGCGACCTTTCATGATGATGCCATCTTTCCTTAGTCTCTGTAGGGGAAGAAGGGAGTGACAGCTAGTTGAAGGCCACGTTCTCTGGTCGTTCCCATTTGAATGATAATGCTGAGGGTCTGTCTTCTGCTTTCTGAGTTCCTTGAGACAGGCTGTGGGGATGTAACTCACAGACATGACATCATAAGCATCGTCCTTCATTAGGCTTGGTGTATTTTGAGTGTAGCTCTTGAAAGTGTAACAGCCAGATACATGTACTTGTTCTTGAATATCATGTTGAGATCGTATGTCTGTAGCTGGAGTAGCATTTTCTGAAGATGGGCATGGGCTACATAAATGGGCTTCTTCAGAATCATCACCAGGTGGTCTCTTTCAATGATGGTGGTCTTTCCATATATGTAGTCTCTGACCTTGTGCAGGCAAACAGGACAGCTGAGAGTTCTTTTTCTATTTGAGCATAACGTGTCTCAGTATTGTGAGAACATGCGTTGCAACTGGTTTTCCGTTCTGTAGGCATGCAGCACAGAGTCTGTAGCATGATACATGTTAATGTAACTGGCTGCTTGACGTCATAGTATGTCAGTACAGGCGGACTGGATAGACGTGACTTGAGGAGATCAAATACATCCTGTTTTCAAATATGTCCAGTTTTCTCAATGGTGCTGTGATGACGCTGAGGTTTTGTATGTACTTTGTAAGATAATTGATCATGCCAAGGAAACGCTGTAGTGACATAACGTCCGTGGAGATCACTGCAGTTTTAGGAGGATCAGCTTTTAAACCATCATTGATGAACATGTGACCTACATAATTTAATTGGTCCAGGCCAAACTGGCATTTTTCTGGATCCATCTAGTCAGATCCATCTTCTGAGTACTGTCCTCAGGTTTGCATCTTGTTCTTCAGTTCCTCATCATTTAATTAGCTAGCTAGCTGGTTAATGTTAAAGAAACTAAACTAAACTGTCAGTAATTAGTCGGTAATTCTGTCAATAATTCTGCTACCCATCTCTTGTTCTCTGCACTTCACAAACACCTCGCTCCTCAGATCTGGGAATTACGTATGTCCTTGATAGACTGTATCAGATTGCTGCTGCTAAGACGATTCCTAGCAAGCAACGGTCCTTTAATTGTGATGCACCCAACCCGTTCTAACACATCCATGTTCACATACTTACTCCTAGTTCTGTTTGTTATGTAAGCATGACCTTACAGTTCTGTCATGCTGATTGGCTCTAACACCAAATGCTTACTGCTATGACAGCTTGCAAACAATCATACAATCATTTATCCAAATGATCTACAATATGTATATTATATGATAATATATTCACCAACATTTCATTAACTATGTCATTAACTATGTTCCAATCTGGAGTCGACTGTTGACTTTTTTGACAATAGCTTCATGGATGGGAGAAAGATTTTATATTGTGGATATTGTGTTAGACAGATTTTGATATCTAACTTTATCACCTTTATTAGTAAAGGGTTGCTTAGTAATGAACTTATTTTATGAATTTAAAATATTATATCAACATTCATTATTGAAAGTAACATACAAAGTGTACTCTGAAAACAGTTTGATCTACATTTTGTTTTTCTATAAGGTGTCATTATGAAGAGATTTCTCCACCATGCCACTAGAGTAAAGACAGGGCTGAAATATTCCAGAGGCTTTAGAGCAAATACAGAACCAGGTATGAGAGAGATGTTTTCTTTCTATACAGTATTGTAGTGGTGTGAAAAACATTAGGATCAAACAGAAATTGACAGATTTTTGTTGTAAGACCAACAGACATTTCTGTTTGTAGCAAAGTTCACAACTGGTCAGAACCATTATTTACTTGTTGGGGATATGAAATATTACTCAGCATTACAAGGAACTAAAACCAGCCTAATTCAACATAAATGTGTTTATACAAATTCTGCAACAAATACTAATACAAATGAAAACTGCAAAACAATTGAAAGTAAACTTATTTTCTCCAGTTTGACCATTACAGGCTTACAAGGATTATGTTTTGACTTTTCATAGTGTTAGTTTCTGAAATTCAAAAACATCACCTGAAATTCAGTTAAGTATACATGTTTAGCATAAAGTAACTGGTTAACTGTATAAGTAAAAGCTTGCATAACAGAACCTAGTTTTTACACTGTAGAGGTTAAAGTATGAACATTATATTTGACAATTGAGAATTATATTTGCATTTTTTATATATA
>JAOXYF010000011.1:2809937-2832696 GCA_028565775.1 Sternarchorhynchus goeldii
TATATATATAATAATTGTTTTATTTATAAACAACAATAAATAATTGTTTTATTTGCAGATATAGTGTTGAAGTACATAAAGATTTCCAAGTATAAAATAATAAAAACAAAAATCCATGGATTTGTATTGTAAACATCTTGAGTTATGGGTTGATATCCACATCTGCATTCATATTTAATTTGAAATAAGAGGAATGCAAAAATGTAAGATTTGAACCTTTTGAAATCAGGAATTAATTCAAAAAGGTATGATTATGAGGAGCAGTGCTGGTGTATTTATGAAGATGTATTTGTGAGTGTCTGACTTCTTTTGAATTCATTTATTTCTAATATTCAGAAAATTATCTTAAAATGCAAAAATAAAATGCCATCACTGAAAAATCTAGATGCAGATGGTCATTATTAAACTTAATATGTAAATCGAAACAGGATTTGGATTCAAACCTGTCAGTTGTTAACTTCTGGACACAAGATTTGGTGCCAGCTTACATACCCATTAACCTTAAGGAAACATTAACCTGGAGCATACTTACATTGGCTTGGCTAGTTGTAGTGTTTTAGTATGAAACATGCCTCTCTCTAGCCTGAGCCCAAGTGCTCTTCGCAGTATCATTCGGGAGAAAAAGCAGATTATTGGGAACACTTCTGGCATTGCAGCAGGTGGGAAGCAATTTCTTCCAGTTTCTGTCATAAAATGGTACAATTGGTTTTGTCACAGTTCTTGACAGTGTAACTGTCTCCAGTGTATATCTAGATTGGCTTTCCTTTGAAGTTGCTTTAGGCAAACAGTTGTACCAGTTTGTGCCAACTAGAACAAATTCTGTGAATTTAATTAAGAGAAGACTTTTAAACCGAGACTTTACAAAAATGTAATTCTGAGTGTTCTCCATGCTCTTTGACAGGATATCTACAAGCTAACGTAGTGATCCTGCACAAGGACCTGGCAGATGAATTTGAAGGGTTCTGCCATGCCAACCCCAGCCCCCTCCCTTTGCTGTACAGGAGCAAGCCTGGAGAGTGGAGGTGCCCCCCCCTCGCTGCACAAGCGGACATCAGGTACCATCAAGCAAACAGTATAAGTCAGCGTTAGTCCTTCTTGTTTTAAAAGTAATGATGATTAATAAAAAATGTTTTTTTGTTAGGTTTTGTTTTTGCTGTAATCAGTTACTTGTTCGGGTCATTTAAAGTGTGTCACAATCTGCTGACTCATTTCTGCAGACTGCTTATGTCAATCATTGATCTTCCAACAGGAACTGAAACATGACAGGAAGTTAAACATGACAGGTTGTGAGATAATTGGTCCCAAAGTGCCAGAGCCATTAAGAATAAAATGTTTCAAAAGTTAAAAAGTTGCCGGGAGGGGGGTTGGGGGACACGCATACTCCTGTGTTGTGACTGGTAAGCCAGTAGAGCTTACAAAAAAAATACATTAGTGTAACTTTCCAGTGATGTTTAATAAAATAAACAGAAATGAAGTTGGCTGTGTTTTGTTTGGGTTCAGAACGGACTGTCCGCAGTATTGCGTGTTTGAGAAGGGGTCGTTGGTGAGCAGGGTGACCAGTTTGGCTCCCTACACTGCTCAGCTGAGGGACATGGTGACGTTCTACCTGGGCTGCAGCTTTAGCTTCGAGCGAGCCCTGGAGCGCGCCGGCGTGCCCGTGCGCAACTCCAAGCAGGGCCGAAACGTCAGCATGTACCGGGTGAGACGCCGCTGCTGTCCACACGCCAGAGCTGGAGCTGTGTGGTGCATGAAGATATAAGACAGCGCTCGATGTTAAACATATGAGCTGGCAAAGGGGTAGCCTCTTACCCTCCCGCTCCCCTTGCTCCCCCCCACTGCAGACGTCAGTGCAGTGTGTCCAGGTGGGGGCGTTTCGCTGCCCCATGGTGGTGTCCATGCGACCGGTCCCGCAGGACAAGCTGGATGCGGCAGCCCAGTGCACACACCGTGTTCCACTTGCCCATGGAGGCCCCGTCCACATAGGCCATCCAGGTGCGGCCTTGAACCATACTCCCACACAGTCAGTACCTTTGAATAGTGATATCATCACTACTATGTGCATATTCACACTGACTCCACAAAGCTGTGCAAGTTATGGTGTGAAACTGGTTACTTGATTTTACTCAAGATGTTTCCTAAAAGCAGTTTGATTCAGATTTGTTTTTGAATTTAATAAGTACATAATACACAAAAACTTTGTAAAACCAATTGAGAAACAATTATGCTTTTCTATCTCTGTAGTAAAGACAATTGGTTTTGCCCACGCAGCTTTGCTAGGGATTACAGACCTTTCGCAGCCAGACTACGGTGATGCAGTGGAGTCCAGCTCTGAGGATGTGCCTGTGTTCTGGGCCTGTGGGGTTACTGGAGCAGAGGCTGTACAGAGCTCAAGTAAGAGCATAAAAAAAAACAGTTTCTGAAATGGACTTTAACCTGCAGTGATCTTATGCTTCAGCAGACTGAAATGACAAGGTGTCAGTGAACTTTCCACTTTGTGTTTAGCACGTTAGCCAGTTGGTTTCTGTAAACTGTGAGTAATTGCATGTTTGTGAATAACTGCATGGTGGGCTGTCCAGGCTGTGATCCTCCCTTGCCTTCCCTGCATCTAGTGCAGTCCTCCAGTGCTGTCAGGTTGGGAGCGATTGAGAGTGTGTGTGTGTGTGTGTGTGTGTGTGTGTGTGTGTGTGTGTGTGTGTGTGTGTGTATAAAAGCTGAGTGTTGATGGTAAAGCATCATTGGGTATGAGTGATCGGATGCTGAACTGTAAATAATAACGTGCATTAGAAACACCAGGTGCTTTAGACACAGTAATTGATAAAGTTTTATTTGTTTTTTCTTGTGTTGCTTGGTGTTAAACTCTTCCTCTCTGGGGTATCTCCAGGGCCTGCTCTTGCCTTCACCCACTCTCCTGGGTGTATGTTTATCACTGACCGAGAGGAGACCACTGTGGCTCTTCAGACCACAGAATCAGGAGGCTCTCCTTTGACCTTCTGCATTTCCCAGAATCCCCTGCACTACAGCATAGCCAGTGAGGCTGCGGTTCAGCGAGTCCGAGAGCTTGAGCGGCTTATTGAAGAAGATCCAGGTGGGCCTCTACCCACACTGCAGCTGTGTTCCACTCTGGCGCTCCCTATGTGAACTCATCTTGCACCTTATCCTTTATTATAATTCACTGCACCGTGCAAGTGTGAGGTAATGATAGAAACTTTGCTGACTTGTGTGTGTGTGTGTGTGTGTGTGTGTGTGTGTGTGTGTGTGTGTGTGTGTGTGTGTATATCACTGCAACAGGCCAAAGGGGGATCCAAGCACTGTTTGTGCAGGATGAGTTGCTGAGGGCCTCTCTGTCCCTGTCCCATGCATCCTCTGTGCTCATCACCACCGGCTTCCCCACACACTACATGCACGACCCCCCAGAAGAGACCGACGGGCCCCCTGGAGCTCTTGCCATGGCCGCTATGCTCCAGGCCCTGGACAAGCAAGTAGTCATAGTTACTGACCAGCGCGCCCTGGAGCTCAATCTGCGTATTATGCAGGATGCTGTGGACAAAGGTGGATAAAACGTAGCGTCTCACTTACTTTCTCACTCTCAGCTGTTTTAGCTGGCTGTTAGGCTAAAGACATGATGATGTCATTTGAAGATCTGCTGTGTGTGTGTGTGTGTGTGTGTGTGTGTGTGTGTGTTTACAGGGGTGATAAAAAGCGCAGTGCCAGTGATGAGCTTTCAGAGCAGCAGTGTGGATTCAGCCCTGCACTTCCTCTGTCACGATGGAGATCCCTCCAAGCCCAGGTACAGAGGCCCCAGAGCAGAGTACATCACAGGCATCCCACACACCTGCCTCAGTTCCTCAAGTGTCCCCAGCTCTGCCACATTTTGTTACACATTTAAACCATGTAGTTGTGGAGTCATATATTATGTCATACACTGCTAAGAGGAACTGAAATAAACATGAACATTTTTTGCACTTTTCTTATCTTTTCCTGTATATCATTTTATCTTACACTGTTAACAGGAAATTAAATAAATGAATATGTCGGTCACATTATGTTCTTATCTGGTTTCCTTTTAGACTCGGTCAAAAAGTCAATATTCAAACTTCTCATACCCATATTTAGTTGGTCTGACCTATTCAAGCCCTATGCACCATTTAGGTTTGACCACTTGGTGGCAGTAGAACGTAGTGGAAGGGCCTCTGATGGCAACTACTACAACATGAGAGGAGTGAACATCAAGCACTTGGTGGACCCTATTGATGATCTCTTCACCACAGCCAGTGCTATTCCAGGCATCACCACCACAGGTGAGAACTGCAGTCTTACTAAATAGGATATTGTTAGGGGAGGATAGCAGTGTACAGTGATTTACAATGTTCTTAGATGTGACTGGATCACAGTTTACTGAGTTCTTTATAATATGATATTCTACTTATTTGAATCCCCAATTAATAAGGTAGAAAAGCTCAAAGGAATCGTGTGCTGTCCTGAGTGCTTACCTGTCCAATAACGCTTCATGAGACCAAATGCAAGTGATCTTTATCAAAAGAATGATGAACTATTATGTCATTGGATTGACACCATTTAATTTTGGGTGCCTGGCTGCCATTCTTAATTGGTTTTATTTGGTCATTTTGCTCATTTCTTGAAGGTTCCTTGTGTTGTGCTCTGGGCGGTTCACTGTGTCACAGGTGTTTGAAGGCATGGACCACGTTGCAAATGAATCACAGCAGAATGATCACATTCCCTCGAGTGGCCCACATGGGCTAGAAAAGGGCATGGTCAGGCAAATCTATAAATCCTTTCCTCTGTGCCGCAGTAGGCAAGATACATTAACAACAGAACCGAATGATTTGTTGATCAATGCATTTGATTGATCAAATCACTTGATGAGAACTGGAAGGTAAAGTTTAATCCAAACAGGAAAACTGAATAAACATTGATGAATAACCTCTTTGGTGGATGGGCAGTAATGATTTTCTTTTTTTAACCGAACTATTATTGTTTCAATCAAATAATTAATTTTTTTGTTGTTGAGGTTTCGTTTTCCATTTAGCAAATCGCTTTTTTCAGCACATCATGATCCGTAATGTATTTTCTATAATAGTGCTTGTTTCTAAAGTAGTCCTTCTGAGAGGAATGCAACCACACATGCAGAAATGTCAATAATCCTCCTTGTAATCCCAAGATGCTGCCAGATCTTCAAGGAATTAAATAGTACAATGTGTCTTTGTCATGGGGATGTGATTATGGTAAATAGCTGTTCTGCTGGTTTGCTTGTAGGTATTGGAGATGGAGGTAATGAGTTGGGCATGGGAAAGGTGAAGGAGGTGGTGAGGGCTCACATGCCTAAGGGGAGTCTCATTGCCTGCGATGTGGCTGCTGACCTCGCCATCACAGCAGGTGGGTTGAACAAAACAGCAAATGTAACATTGTTGCTGAATTTGCTCACTGTCGTTGTCAAATAGAATGACGGTTGAGACCACAGGTGTCAAGAGTGAGGTCAAGTGCCAGTAGAGTCTTTAGTTTTGAATCTTGTGTACTACAATGAAATTCTCTCTCATATCATATATGCATATATACTTTCATGACCTTAACCAAACTTTACACTAACAGAATAGATTATTCCCATGGAATGAGTAAATATTTGGGGGGCTGAAATAATTATTAATCAAAGTTTACATCAGCAGTATCTGGAAAACAGGCTTTAGACACAAGATATCAGAAAAGATGAATCCATGAATCCTGGTTCTAGAATTCTGTTCGTTTGTCAGAAAGTTTGTCATCCCTTTTGTTAGCTCACCCGGTCCGGACAGGAAGGAGGAGGGTCCACGGTTTTGTGAGGCATGTGCTTCAGTGTCACCTTTCACTTTGTTTGACCTCCAGCACCAAAGGAATTTGGTGTTTCTCTTAGCAATTATTCTCAAAATACACACACACCGGGACACGGTTATTTCAAGGCATCCTAAACATTTGCAGCCAAACAGGATTTAAATCATGCAGACCAGCTAGCATGAAGCTACCAGCTTGACTGGGCCACACTTACACACACTTCACGCTTTAAATCATGCAGGAGCCTGAACGCAGTGCTGATGATATCGGTGCTGTTTTCTCAGGGGTCTCTAACTGGGGCGGCTATGCCGTGGCCTGCTCCCTGTATGTTCTGAACCGCTGTGCTGTCCATCGGCGCTACGTCCAGAAGGGCCTGGGTGTGCTGCCTACAGCCAAGCAGCACAGCGTCTGGGCCGACAGCCTGCCGTCTGTAGCTAAGGTATTACGAACACCTGCCTCACTGTGCAACAGTAAAATGGCTAACCAGAACCTGGAATTATGACTCGGTGTGTTTTTCTTCTCCTATATTCTTGTCCTGATGTAAATGTTGATTTGAAATGGGAAAATAACATCAGATTTTAGTCGTGCATAAGCAAGCATTTCTGTTCTGTCACTAAGCCTTGTGTGCTTTGATAATGTGGCTCTGGTGTGGTTTCGTGTGTGTGTGTGTGTGTGTGTGTGTGTGTGTGTGTGTGTGTGTGTGTAAGCTGTGAGGTACAGAGCTAGGGCTTCTGTAAGCTCATAAGGGAAAGACTGTGAGGATAAGCTGGCGGCAACACTGGCCTTTTTTAATGCTTATGGTCGACTGCGGACCACTTCAGAACCCAATCCAGCCAGAGATATAATTACAGTAGCCACTGGGGCTCAGCTGTCAACTCCTACCCAATTAACCCCACTTTCACTGAGTGCTCTGCCTTTTGTCTCCGTCCTTCCCAGCTGTATGTCTTTTCGGGGCTGTCACAGTTTAACACTGTAATCCTTCTTTCCTGTTTTCTAATGTTCCCAAACCCACATATGCCTCAGAATAAAACAGCTTCAGTCGCTATAAGAAGGCTCCAAGAACAACCTAGCCAAACGGTGGTCTTAGTTACACTGCGATTCATTGTACTGCTACCAGCCCCACACACACGTTCTAACAGATATTTCCTTTTCTGTGAGCACAGGAGGAGGAAATGCTGCGTATTCTAGTGAAGTATGGCATCCGCAGCGGTAAAACAGCAAACCTTGGGCTTGAGGTAGATGGCCTGACTTTTCACCCCACTCATTCTGCCATGATACAGCGTTTGCGAGACCTTTCCATGGAAAAAGGACAGTGACGCCAGTGAAACGGCCTACGTCATATAGTAGCAACACACAATCATAAAGAGACCAAGACCCCACCTCCACTCGGTCATGCCTGAACTAACGTCACTCACTTTCTCTTGCACAAAGTGGGAGGAACTTTCACACTGAAACCCAACGTACAGCGACCTTTCTCTTTGAAATGGGTAAGGGATTGTGACGAACCCTTCAAACAGTCTCGCTGCAGGAAATTACGTCGTAACATGATCTTGCAAACAGAGTTCAGCACATCTTGAATCAATGTGAACTATGGTACCACGCTGAGCATAGATAATCCTCTGACATGCGTTCTACTAATAAGTAAAAACAGAACCATCCTTATCGTTTTCTGTTCAGATCCTTCATACTCATATGAACTGCAGATATTCCCCAAAGCTGTTGACTACGACCAAGTTTGCCCCAACGAATGGCATAGAAGTTGCGTCCACTCACAGACCTGTGACTTAATTCATTAATTAAATTGCATTCATTCTTACAGAGTTCGACTTGAATCATAATAAGAGAAGGGCATCCAAAGATCTGCATGTTTTTTTTTCCCCATTAGGTTCTTGTTAAACATTTACACCTGAAAGCACTAAATATTTCTCTGGGGCACAACTAAAGAACTTGAAGGGAAAAAAATGCTTCAATTATCATAGCTTTTGCCTTGAAAATACAGAAACACACTTTTAAGCAAAAATGATGGGTTTTTTTCTTGGGTCTAATGCAGACTGTGCTTGTTTGGTATGTACAACTGATGTGTTTGTGTTATTCAGGTTATGTACTGTGCCCCAGAGCAGAGCTGGTTTTAGCGACATTAACAGTAAGCAGAGTTTAAAAGTATTTAATGTGTAATTTAAACAACAACAAAAAAATTCCCCAATGAAAGCCTTGAGTACTGTGTTAGCATCTTTTTATTAATGACACCATGCTTTCATCTT
Source organism: Sternarchorhynchus goeldii (assembly GCA_028565775.1). Lineage (NCBI taxonomy): Eukaryota > Metazoa > Chordata > Actinopteri > Gymnotiformes > Apteronotidae > Sternarchorhynchus > Sternarchorhynchus goeldii. The sequence continues at coordinate 2,818,022 of JAOXYF010000011.1, forward strand.
TGCTCATGTTTAATTTTAATCACTGTGAATTAAAATGTTAAGCTGGAAGTGACGTGCTTTTTCTTCAGCACATTTGAAGCAGCAGTTTTGAAATACTGACCTCACAACACACATTTTACATTAATATTTGTGAATATAATATCCATGTATTGTGTTAATAATCATTCATGTCTTTGGTGTCTATTGAAATGAAATTGTTGATTCATCACAGGCATCAGCCAAGAACCCATTTTGCGTTATGTTTGGCATTACATTATAGGACAAAGGAGACACTGTACACAGTGAGAACATATAAGATTAGTAATCTGCCATCTTCCACTCTATGGCTGTAAAGGTTATACAAGGTTAGATGATACCTACTGATCCAACATGTATGACCTGACATAATGTTTCTGTACTCTATCTTAAGCCTGGTAAAGGGAACTTCTCCTATCTTACCAAAACATTAGTTGTGATGGTTTCTATTGTATAAAAAAAGGTATGTCTTACTTATAGCAGAAGGTATTTAGATGCATTTAGAGTTGTGTTTGAGACCACTTTAGATAAGACCACAAGTTGTCTTGAACTGACATCTCCCACACACACACACACATACATCATTCACATTAATATATAAAACATTTCTGCCCAAGGCTAGACACACCATATATAAATATAAAAGTTAGTGGTTTCATGCTTTTCCTATTACTAATAAGTAAAAAATATCACCATGCTGTAATTTTAATGTTCCTCTTTTGAATTATTTCTAGTTGAATGTACAAATTCTTAAGCACTGAGTTGTCATGATACTAGTTACTGCTTATGTTATCTGTGTACTACAACAAGCCCAGCAACCATGCTGTCTGAGGGCTGACGTGGAGGGAAGAGTCTCGAGCTTTAATTTAGTTGCTCCCACTCATATAATAAATCATTCTGGAAAGGCATTCCAGCTTGCATTTTCTCCACTGCAAGTTGTAGCCGACACACATTGTTAATGATACGAAAAACTATGGTAAGAAATATGACAGTGATGTTCACTGAATAAATGTGCCATGCCGTGTGTCAGAAAGCGCACTAAGGAACTACAGTTAAATGTTCAAATTTCAAATGATCCAGAAGACTATTAACACAAACTTTCAGTGTCAGCACCTCGGTCAATAAACATCAAATGATGCGATATACCTGAACTTTGCGCTTTAAGTATTACTGTATCAAAATACACAAAAGACTACACTGAATACAATGTATGCAGCTCCAGGACTAAGTACTCTACTGTAAACAAACTGCGAATGAGAAAGCATTAGATAAAATAAGTCCCTGTCATATTTCAGGACATCACTCACAGAGCTCTGTTGAGCCTGATGGCTGCATTATGGCTCAATGAATTAATCTTACACCATCCATTTAGTACATGTCAGTTCATGCATCACATAATTATGTGATACCCCTTCTGGTCCTTTGCTTAAGTATGTGTAAACCAGGGAATTACAGAGGGAAAATTGGGAGGTACATTAACTGGCTTAGGGTTCTTGACCTCTCACAACAACCATGTATATGTTTCTCATTGTATCATCATCCCATATAACACATGCTAAAACCTGAATGAATCTAACTGGCCTGCAGAGATAGAAACGTTAGTAACGATTTACATAAAGATTTAATTTACATTAATTTTACTTACGTTATTTACGACAATAGGAAATATTAACAAACCATAAAAGATAACCCAAGTAATGTTAACTAATACATTAACATCGATTTTTTTTCTAAACTCAAGGGATACCAACAAAATGTGTGTTGCCATATTGCTTTATACAAATGTAATAACGCTGCCTGTTTTGTTTTAGTCACGGTTTCCCCAGAGGGTTAATCATAGTATTCCTGCCTGTAGGTGGCACTAAAGAGCACTAATCCAAATGTTAATTACTTTTAACATTAACAATACACATGACAGTGTAAGTGCTGAAGTTAATGGTTTGTTAATGTTGCCCAGTGCTGTAATAATGTTATTTCAGACAACCATAATGAAAAGTAATATGAAAAAATATACAACTAAAACCAGGATGGCTTACGGCATCTAAACTCAGCAATCGCTTTGGTTTATAGTTTATAAAAAATGACTCTGGAGTAAATAATCTCCAGATGAACGTGGACCTCAGTGCCAATTCCTGCCTTAAACCTCAAATATCCACCATCAGTATTTATCAATGTTGCATTTCCTGAGAATTACATTACAATACCCACAAAGTGTTTCTCTCAACAAATGGTTGTGAGTGTAGCATCAGGGAAGAATTCTTAGACCATCACGAAAATTAAAACAACAACACGCACTCGCCAACTGTAGTTCAACATTAAAATACTTGTTAAATTCACAGCTGCTCACATATCTGCTTTGATCTGTTGCAGAAGAGTGACTGCGGTGCCACTTTCGTTGGTGGGCGGTGCTTCGTTGGAGTCCGTGCAGTAGCTGCTCTCGCGTTGGAAACAGCAGCAGAACGTATGAGCACAGGAGTCCAGGGCCTCCTGGAGGCCACGCTGGGCGCTCTCGCTAACGAAACAGTAGAGTGCCGGGTCAGCCACGCAGTTCAGGGAGGTGAGCAGGAGTGAGAAGTGGTAGTAATTGAAGATCTTCTCGATGAAGGAGCAGTCCTTCTCCCTGAACGTCCGCACCAGCAGAAAGACATGGTACGGCGAGAAGCACACCAGGAAGATGATGATGGTGCTGGTAACCAGGTTCTTGATGCGGACCTTCTGCACCATCTGTGTGCCGGCGCTTTTGCCCACCGCATGCAGGACGCGGAAGTATGACACGGACAGGATTCCCAGTGGGAACAGGAAGCCCACGCAGAAGCGATAATAGTTGACAGGGTACTCCCAGGGCTTCATAGGGTAGTGCTCAAAGCACACAGACCGGTTAGCGTTGTCCCTGCTCACCTCCTTGTGGAGGAAGAAGATCACACCCATACCGAGCTCTTTCAGCCACACAATGGCACTGATGAGTGCTGCCGCCTTCATGGTGCGGAGGGAGGAGAAGTGAAGGGGATGGACCACGGCCAGGTAGCGGTCTATGGAGATGCAGCAGAGGAAGCCAACACTGACGTAGATGTTCTCGTAGAGCAGGAAGCCAGACAGCTGGCAGGCCCACTCACCATACTGCCAGTCGTCACCCTGGAAAATGTACTGCAACCAGAAGGGCAGCGAGGCCAGGTACAGCAGGTCAGACACGGTCAGGTTCAACAGGTAGACACCCAGCTCATTCCGGGCTCTCACCTGCAGCCAGGCATGGTAGAGAGAGTAGGCGTTGGCTGGAAGGCCTACAAGCAAGACCAAGATATAGGTGCTGGAGAAGAGGTATAGGTGAATCTCATGTTTAAGAGTGCAGTTAGTTTGGTCTTCTGACATGTTTATCATGACAGGCTCCGGCTCATCGACCATGGCCACAGGAGAACGTCATTCCATGGGGTCTAGAGGAATCAATCAAAACAATTTTTTACATTCCCTTTTAAACATGCCATTAACTGCATTACTCTTCGATTATATATAAGCAGCACAAACTTGCCAGACATAAAAAAGTGCTTACATCACTGCAAACAGTATCCAAAGCCAGTATTTTAACAGCAAAATCTTAGGTACTGAAACTTGATATAATCGTGTGTTTTACAGCAGATTCTCAGGATGTATACTGCTTTGTGCTCTTCTCTTAGGCTGATAAGTGACCTCAAAAAGAAAAGGGGGTTTTCACTCAGTCCAGCCTTATAAAATGAGGCATTTGGAGTCCCATTAGTCAATACAGTTTCTCACTGATTATACTACAAGTAGTCAGCTGATACCAGTAACTGAAATATAATGCACTTGGTCAATCAGGGTTTAGCACACTGCAACAAGAAAACAGTACCAGAAACCGTTATCTTACAATTCATATTTTAACATGTGCTCGCCGATGGGATCAAATCAAGTTTATTGAAGCTGCTTTTAGCATCACACATGAAGGACTTCAACAGCCCCTCATTCTCCTGTGGCAAAAAGCACTCAGGGTTGAAGCAGCAAAATAGTGTCGCATGGTAGAGGTAAGCATGTATTGCATCACATGTATTGCATCACAAACAAGGACCATTCACACTTATTTTGGCCGTAACGAACATTTCCCAGTAGTACTTGGCGTTCTCCTGCAAGGACACAAAGTACCACACTGCTCACAAAAGTCCTGCTCTGCAGGTGCCAAAGTTGAAAAAGATATTGGTATCACTGAGTTCTATACATCAATACTGAAAATACATCAATACTGGAATGTTAGACATGTCACAGCAAATGTGAAAACCTGCAATTAGAACATCCCTGCTGCTCAGGAGGGTTCTAATATAGTTTCTTGAAATTTTACACTGGACTTGTAATTGAGGGGTAGAAAAGATTCTTGGTCGTTTTGTGGTTCACAGTCGTTGCTCCGTAACTGTGCACTTGGAAGTCCTGGCACGAGAGCATGTGAATGGCAGCATCACTGGAACACAGTGTGGTCCGAGGGCACGGCTCGGGGACGGCCAAGCCGGCATTCCAAGCACGAGAGCCACAAGAAAGCGGAGTCGCGTTGCGAGTTTTCCCTCGAGAATGATCATCAAAGAGTAATCTCTTCACTTCTCGGTTATTTACAATCAGCCCCGTTTATGTCCGCGGCTATACAGAATATTTCTTTAAATCTTGATGTATATGAGAGATTGAAATTTACTGAGCAAAATAATAGTATGCATACATTCGAAGGACTTGACATTTCCTTCACCGACGCGGTCAATAACTTCAGAACCCCGTTAAACACTTTAAAGAAACGCAGACAAAACAAGGCATTAAAATCCACTATTTCAGCTCAGACGTTATATTTAATATGCAGTATTTCACCAGTTTTCACAAGATGACGCTTACAAGATATTTTCAGTTATGGTTTCCATTGAAAAAAAGAAATACAAAGCATATTCCTTTATGAGAAATGGTCAAAGACAATTCTTAAGCACTTGTCTAAGTTTCAAAGTCTTAACATGATATATTTCCATCACTAATTTACTGGGTACTTTGCTGGTGGAAATTTGTCACAAATACTGTTACTTGATCCCCGTTAAAGGTTAGACAAGGAGATGTGTTTGAACTATTTCATTGACCTAACCACAGCAAATCATTCAGAAGATTATATGTATATTTATCTTTGTACGAGATTTTAAGAAGCCCTTCCTTGTTTGCAGAAAATTTAAAGCATTTACATCTTGCACACGCAGGCTGAGGGAAAACACTAAGATCTAGACTGGAAAAAAAGAGAAATCATAAAAAAATGACAATAACATATTTTACCTCCTTTCTGCTCTCTTCTGACGCCTCGCGCACAATCAAAACAAATCACGCAAAGCCGCTGCTAACTCAACGAGTCCTCGGAGCAAGTGGAAGAGCTTGTTTCATCCGTCACCTTCCTGGTTAAACGTAGACAGACATCGCCGGAAATATTAATACCGGTGATTTTTGTTCTCGAAAAAATCAGTGGTTGCTCCGGGAAGTGCGCAGAGTTGCAACGAAATCATCAACTCGATACGGAAAAGCTTCTTCGAAGTGGTGGAGCGTTACCAATTCTGACAGAGCGTCTGACCTTTCGGCTTTTTCCCTCCTCACGTGGTCGGTGTATCGAAGTTAAAACGCTTCAACTGTGGGTAAAATATGGTGCGCAGGTTTCAGGATGACTGTTCATCTGGTTGTAAATCGACCCTCGTTGATAAATTACTTTCACAGCTATCCCTGAAAATAATTTATTTAAATATCACCATATTTGTTGAAATATCTGACGGTGAATTTTAAAGAAAAGTGAAAATCAGCAAACCAAATATCGTTTAAAACTTCTTTATTATAAAGAGTTCAGTTTTTGGACAACAGCTTCTTCTATACAAAACGCTCGTATCAATCACAAATAATCAAATTAATACATAACCTATTATTTGAAATGCTGTCAGGGCGAATGTTAAAAATATAACTTACTGATAATAATCAAGTTCTTTGTATAGTAGTGTTTGAAAATAACTCGTGTCTTGAATGCGTGAATCCTACACTCAACCCATTAAAACACAAGTGAACAAACGCAGTTCGGTTCTTCACAGTGGGAGCACTAATGCAACTACATCAAAATAATCTTTAAGTGGATGTTCCATTTGCTAAAACTGCCAAACACTACATATAAACCAAATGCCCCCCACCCCTGTGGTATTTGTAATTTCCTTCGTAATTTTACTTCCACATGTAGTACTGTGATCATTCTTTTGTCACTTTCCCCAAATGAATACATGCCTAATGAGGTGCATATTCTGTGTCACACACCAACACAAGAAACTGACATGACACACACACACTTGTAAGCTCAGTCATTTCAATTAGGAACAAATAAATAAATCAACTTTTCAGAACACTGGAACAGTTTACAGTGTTATTGGTACAGTAATCAAACTCTTTACTAGTTTCTTGCAGTAAACTGGGGAATGTATCCAGTGTGAAGACTCCACTTGATCCTACTCTCATAGTGCTCGATCAGTATATTTACATATATTTAAAAAAACCCACAGTGTTTAAAATCTTATGCCTTTTTTTTTGCCAAATTGCCAGGGCGACACACACCATATCTATAAAAGCCCTTGAGATGTTGTGGACAGTGCCCTGTAGGTGAAAATGCCCTGTAGATGGACAATGCCCTGTAGGTAAAAGTGTGGATGGAAAAAGCCCAGCACGTTTTCCACTCCACATCAACATTCATCACTTGAGTGAAGAAAATCCTGCTCTTTGCTTTAGTCTTCACCCTCCACTTAATCTCCCTTCTATTCCTTTGCTCTTGCCTTCTCTCTCTCTCTCTCTCTCTCTCCCTCTCATTTTCATCGTGCGGTTCCACTGGCATGTCTCAGAGCAACAGAGTGTGGCCAAAGCCTTGTCCTTCATCAGACAGGTGGTCTCCTACAGCAGCAGAGAAGAGTCAGCACCAGTGTTTGTCAGCTGGAAGCGAATGAGGAAGAGGTGAGGGGGGGGGGGCCTTTTCCAGTAAGCGATCCCGCCGAGATTGTCAAAATGACGGACTCGCGCCATCCATGCCGCCTCCTAAAGATGGAGCCTGTAATTACAGTGTGGTTATCCAGGGAGCGGTCCCTCACACAGAAAGGCCAGCGTTTGATTTTGCATTCAGAATAGAACTTAAATTGGGCAGCCTTGCTGTCCTCAGAGCGATGCAGGAAATCAATTCTGCTCGATAGGGAAGGAGAAAGGAGGAGGGCAAGGGACGAAATAATACATTCGCAAGCCATGTGCATCGCTAAACATATTGCTTTTTTAACACGTGTGAGCCCTGTGCAGATACATGGGTGTACTGTGAGGCTTTAAATCCCCGTACTTCACATCCATGTACTTTATCAGTCAAAAGTTCCCACCCCCATCACGGAGGTGAGCAGAGCAGCATTTGCAAGGCTCAGGTGGAGCTACACGCAGCCATACTCGTACCACACAGTCTGTGGGTCGTTGTTGGGGTCGGGCGAAGCAGGCGAACTGCTGGGATGCTCTTTCCTGCCACAGCCTGGGCTGTCGGCTTTCTTTAGTGGAAGGGGGTCAACATGGCTGTGCTCGCCCAGCTCCACCTCCTCATCCAGCCTGAGGGCGGAGACTGCACGCACCGGTGTCACCAGCGCCACCTCCCCGCGGTGGTGCTGGGCGGCCGGGCGGCTGGTCCTCTGCTCCGCCTGCATGGGGGTGGAGGAGATAGGCAGGGGTGGCTCATCTCTAGGTGGGGCTACTGACAGGCGGCGAAGGTCTACGGCAGGCAGGCTGGGGTCTCCAGACAAGGATGAGGGGCAGGCCAGCCTGGCTGACTGCGGGCGCTCGCTTCCCATCACACTGAGCCGCCTCACCACACCCTCAGCCTGGCTCGGCAAGCCCGCCTCGGCCCGGTAGGCGTCTGGCCCGGTGGAGCGGAGGAGGTCGGCCGAGGCCAGGCTGAAGGTACGGCTCAGGCCCGCAGCCGCTCCCGCACCACGAGGCCCGGCGTGCTGCTGGGGAGAGGGCCGGCCGCCTGGGCCACTTGCCCCGCGGTTGGGGAGTGTCTGAGACTGAGAGGGAGGCGTGGATGTTTCCACAAGCCTCATGCTAGGCTTCACGCTGTGCCCAGGTTTGGAGGCTCGCCCATCGGGTCCAGAAGGTGGTGTTTTGACAGTGGGCATGACGTAGCTGGTGGGGGTTTTGGCTCCGTCCCTCAAGGGCGCTGGCCGGCCTGTTCTGGTGAAATAATCCGACATCAAGTCTTCACGGCTCCCTGTTTGTACCTAGAGAGACAGAGATAAACAAATATTTAAAAAGGTAGTTATTCACAGTTCACACAGAACCACAGGCTCATAGAATCGTCATTATTGTGCCTTCATGCACAAACATGAAAAGCTAAGGAGAAAACAGCCTGTTAAATATTTCATAACACTGACATACAGAAAATGGTGAGTGTTTGAGAAGAAAAATTCACAAGGCCTATACAGAGAAGAACAAAAAAACGCATGTGGTGTGACCTGCGGTGGATAAATGTGGTCTAAAGGTGAAATATCTGTGTACCTAGTGTATCTGATGTACCTCAGTGTAAATTGGAGGGTTGTAGAATTTTGTGATATAACACCACTGAAATTTCAACCAGAGCTTTGCCTAGCTGCTCAAAACAAACATCAAATATTAGACAAAATATCAGCCATTAAAAGGTTCAAAAGTCTTGAGATTCCATTGCTGTGAAATTTACACGGACCAGAGTGTCTCATCAAGGTCCCAAATTTAAACCTCATTTCTCAATCATGTTGAGCAACAATTACCAAATTTCCAAAAGAACCAAATTTCCAAAGTAGCAAATTTCTGCTTTATACCCTGTGTGAAAATTTAAATGAGACTTTTACAATTATACTTCTCATGTTAGGCATAACTGAAAAAGAAAATCTTCATATCATACACTGAAAAGTTTGTAATGAGGCTTAAAACAAATTTTATAGTAATACATAAAATCTAACAGAAGAAAATGTAAAGAAGAATATGTGCAGTATGTAGAAGTGCAAAATGCATGTGTAATGTATATTAAAATATACTGATGTTCATTGTGTACAGTAAGTATTCCAACATACAAATGTGCCATGAGAAAAGATTTTCAGATGTAAAACGCTTCAGCGATGGATGATGATGCAGTTGGCCAGAAGATGGGCACTTGGATATTAGTATACAGGTACTGGTCATAAAATTAGAATATCCTGAAAAAGTTGATTTATTCAGTTGATTTTACTTCCATTCAAAAAGTGAAACTTGTATATTATATCCACTCATTACACACAGACTGATATATTTCAAATGTTTATTTCTTTTTATTTTGATGATTATAACTGACAACTAAAGAAAATCCCAAATTCAGTATCTGAGAAAATTAGAATATTGCGAAAAGTTTCAATATTGAAGACACCTGGTGCCACACTCTAATCAGCTAATTAACTCAAAACACCTGGGAAGACTGCTGACTTGACAGTTGTCCAAAAGATGACCACTGACACCTTGCACAAGAAGGGCAAGACACAAAAGGTCATTGCTAAAGAGGCTGGCTGTTCACAGAGCTGTTCACAGGAAAAGATGTGGTATAACTGCACCCTTGAGCGGATTGTGAAAGAAAACCCATTCAAAAATGTGAGAGATTCACAAAGAGTGGACTGCAGCTGGAGTCAGTGCTTCAAGAACCACTACGCACAGATGTATGCAAGACATGGGTTTCAGCTGTGGCATTCCTTGTGTCAAGCCACTCTTGAACAAGAGACAGTATCAGAAGCGTGCTTGGGCTAAAGACAAAAAGGACTGGACTGCTGCTGAATGCTCCAAAGTTATGTTCTCTGATGAAAGTAAATTTTGCATTTCCTTTGGAAATCAAGGTCCCAGAGTCTGGAGGAAGAGAGGAGAGGCACAGAATCCACGTTGCTTAAGGCCCAGTTTAAAGTTTCCACACTCAGTGATGGTTTGGGGTGCCATGTCATCTGCTGGTGTTGGTCCATTGTGTTTTCTGAGGTCCAAGGTCAACTCCACCGACTTTATGGAGATGCAGATTTCATTTTCCAACTGGACTCCTAGCACCTGCACACAGTGCCAAAGCTACCAGTACCTGGTTTAAGTACCATGGTATCCCTGTTCTTAACTGGTCTGCAAACTTAACTCAACAAACTCAGTCTATGGGGTATTGTGAAGAGGAAGATGTAATATACCAGACCCAACAAATCAGAAGAGCTGAAGGCCACTATCAGAGCACCCTGGGCTCTCATAACACCTGAGCAGAGCTACAGACTGATCGACTCCATGCCACGCCGCATTGCTGCAGTAATCCAGGCCAAAGGAGCCCCAACTAAACATTGAGTGCTGTACATGTTCATACTTCTCAGTTGGCCAACATTTCTAAAAATCCTTTTTTGTATTGGTCTTGAGTAATATTCAAATTTTCTGAGATACTGAATTTGGGATTTTCATTAGTTGTCAGTTATCATCAAAATGAAAAGAAATAAACATTTAAAATATATCAGTCTGTGTGGAATGAATGAATATAATATAAAAGTACAGTGTAATATACAGAGTACAGTGGCTGGCTAAAAGTGCAAAATCCGTGCCCCAGCATGTACTGATCCGTACATAAACTCTGCCTTTTCACTTCCGGGAGGCCGTCGTTTGGTCCAGATGGTAAACGGAACAGCCCGCCGGAATTGTGCCACAGTTCGGCACAGCCATGTGTCGGTGAAAGCCAGCACACAGCAGATCACAGTGCGGCAAGAGCCACAGCGGGTCTCTCTGTGCATGTCCCAGTGTGATGCTGTTTTAAAACTCATACTAAAAGATGCTTGAATGTTCATCAGCGTTTGATGATCATAATGATTAAAAGTGTGTGCAAAGAAAATAAATCCACATAATTAAGAAACAAAAACTGCCAAAAAACACAGTGCCCTCACTGGTGTGGCCATTCAAGTCATTTGTAATGTATCTGAATATCTTTGTAGAATATCTTTGGAGTCTGATGGAGAAAATAGGTTTTCAGTTGCAAGATGACAAGTGGTTTGTGAAGCATAAGATTTTTTTTGAAGCATAAGATTTTAAGCCAAGACACAAGTAAAATGAAACCAGCTGCTCCAACCTCAGTGCAACATACATCTCAAGTTGCTAAGACAGATATTTTAGGAAATTCACAGCATTGCTCAGCAAATGCAAAATTTTGTGAGACAATGCAAAATATTTTTCCTCCTGATAGAGAAATGAGAGGAAGAAAAACATCCTGTCCAGAACACTGCTGTTTGACCCCGAGAATAAGGGTTTGAAAGAGCGACACCAGTGAAACTACACCAGTCATCTTACAGTAGGAGGGGAGTGGACGTTGCTCTCCTGTAGGAACTCTTCCAGGGTGACCATCTCGCTGCCAGGCGAGGAGGTGCGATGGCGTGTGGGGCGTGTGGAGGAGCGTGGGGTGGAGCGTGGAGCTGGTGGAGTGTCACAGGGAAGGGTGGAGCTACGGGGGAGCAGGGAGGACTGGCTGAGGCGGCATCCTTCATGAGTCACCCCGGTGACGTCATCACTGGAGAGGCTAGCAGAACGGCCTTGATGGCGATCCAGAGAATCTAAAGAGATCAAACAAACAAACATTTCTGTGGAGTTTCTCTGGCAGAAAGGTATGAGCCTATTGATTACCTTTTAATGAAACTAGCCTCTCCATGCATCTTACATAACCACAAGAAGCAGTATACCAACTCCATAATTTATTTAGCAAATTATGTTGGTGTTTCTACAAAAAAATATTTCTTCTGGGTATTTTTGTTATTGGAAAATGTATTTTTTATAGGCTGGAGGCTGGGGTCTGGAGAGTAGGCAGGTGAGCCAGGGTGATTCACACCTTTCGGGTTGACGGGCGAGCTGCTGCCGGAGGTGTTGCGGCTGTAGTCGGCAGAGCTGGGTCTGAGGCCTGCGGCAGAAACAGATGGGGCGGGGCTTACACTCGCTCGTCTGCGAGCTCTGACAGAGGCAGATGTTGAAGCACTAGACTGAGCTCTATTGATTTGGCTTTGATCTACCTGCGTTTCCATGGCCACCAGCGCTAAAGCCAGCATCAAGGGAGTGCAGACGCTGGTCATCCTCGATTAATCCTGCAGAGCACAGGGTTGGAGTGCGTGTGAATGTGTGCGAGTGAGAGAGAGAGTGTGACGCAGAGAATGTGAGAAATAAAACGTGAGAAATACAGAAGAAACTTTAATCTTTCTCTATCTGATCAACAATAATGCTACAGTAACAAGACATAAGGCGCACTGAGCATTGCTTCAGATTTCATAGCTCAAGTACAGGACAGCACTCTTGCTTCAGGACCATCACTTTATCATCTCATCTGTATCATACTGAGCACAACCAATGCTTAAATCATACTGGTTAGCAGACAATCCTCAAATAATACTGTACACATTTAACTCTTTACTGGTATTTAGTTATCCTATAATGGTTCTTGATAGTGTTATGCATATATGCAAAGCTTGGGTAAATCCACCTTTAGGCTCCTCTATGGCTGCAGATCTGTTTGGGTCAACATCCTGAGCTTTTGATTATCATATACAGAAAACACGTTGGATGAATTAGCCATTGTGTCATGGTGGATCATGGTGAAATGGTTAAGGCCACGGATTTGAGGTGTGGGCAAGAAGCGTCTTTGTTTACAGTGTTACCTTTAGGCCTACGGCCTGGCCGTGAACTGGAGGGCGCGAAACCTGATGCATTGTGGGAACTGTGGGTCAGTGGGGTGGAGCAAGAGGATCCTGGCTCCGTGCCCCTCCGCCTCGCTGACAGTTCCTCGTATCCATTCATGTTCTCGCTGCAGCCCCCTGCTGGCCGGTACCCTTCTCGGCCTCTGGAGCTGCTGCAGTCGCCCAGGCCTGAGGGGAAGGAGTTGGGATTAAGGGGCTGTGTGGGAGGACACGGGCGGGAGACGCAAGCGTGCAAAACGAGGCAGGCACCGCGGCCGAGCTCCTGCGGACGCGCCGGGCAGCTGTGTAGGCGGCCATGTTGGGGCAAATGTTTGTGCACACGTGTTAACACCACACACGCAACATGCAGGACTCTAGCAGCACCTGCAGACAACATACAGCGAGAGCCGATGTGACATTTTTGACATTTTCTTGCAGGCTTTGAGCGAACGCAAATAAAGCAGGCACAAAAAAGATTAGAGAGCAGTGTGTGATGGTTCATCTGTGCTGCACTATGAGACTTGAACACGAACACGAACACATGATTTTTTTTTACTATTACTAGTGCATCATTAGTAAGCAGTTATAGCATCAATGTGGTGCAAGTTTGCATAGGCAAGCACAAAAAAACCTCAACCTTTGCTCAACCCTCTTATAACTTCCTCTCTCACTTCCTCTTTTGCCTACAAGACTACATGTGTTACATCCAGGGTAAAAAGCCCAACTTTGACCCCCTCTAAGGCCAACAGATATCAACCGCATTCGTTTCTCTCGTTCCATTCAAATATCTGGAAAAGTGTTGATACCCAGTCTCACCCAGAACTGACCTCAGAACCCCAACCCGTCAAGTCAAACCTGCCCTTTCTACAGAATTTGCCGTCATCACAGTTACAGAAAAAACTGCTGCTACTCATCATGCCTCTTCTGGTACCACCTTTCTAGTGACTTGGGCAGGGTTAGTGTCCACAGTGTCCAGTGCTTTGCATCCTACCTAGACGAGCGTTCGTATCACACGACTTGGGAGGACCCATCTAGGTGTGTAGGAAATCTAGATGTAGTTCTGGATAACCAGCTATAATTTTCCTCCTTGTACAAGCCTCTAGATACTTTCAGATGATACTTGCATACTTCCTGACTTCACACACTTCACATAACCACCACACTTCCGGCAAGCACTCGTATCTCCATGTACTGCTCTTCAGACCTTTCATACCTCTACGACAGCACAGCTTGAGCCACTTCCTCTCAAGGCTGTACCTACATTTGCACAATACTATTGACAATACAAATAAAAGTGCAATGTAAAGAGGTGATGTCTATAATAAAGTTGTTCAGCTGTTGTTCTACTGCTGTCTACTAAATAAATGCTGTAAATGTAAAGACTTCTCATCTGTCCAAAAAGTTTCTCATTTGCCCATTTATATAACCTAGCTGGAAGTCAGTAACTTTCTATCAGTAAGAAAAGTAACGGTCTATCAGGAAGTCAGTAACAGTATGATAAGTTTCTGGGGTTTCCCCTGTACTTCTACTAGACATGTAGCTATAGAACACACAACTAAACTCACTCCCAGCACAAACATGCGCACACACACACACACACACACACACACACACACACACCCCTCGCACCGCGTTAATACGGTTGGGTGTTGAAGTCGGCTGGTCCAGAGCACCTAAGACACAAATCGATATGACTCTCTGAACTGGCCATATCTGTACCTTCACCACACTGCCTGTCTGCTGCTCTGACTGACTGTCTGAGCACAGCACACCAGGCCAGGCAAAAATCCATTAAGAAGGCACATTACTCAAGAAAATGGTCACATTTTTAAGCAATGAATCCAGCCCTAGCTTTGAAGCTTGCTCACTTTCTCACACACACACACACACACACACACACACACACACACACACACACACACACACACACACACACACACA
>JAOXYF010000011.1:2833495-2870953 GCA_028565775.1 Sternarchorhynchus goeldii
ACACACACACACACACACACACACACACACACACACACACACACACACACACACACACACACACACACACAGGTTGCTTGGCGAGAGAAGGGTACAGTATATGCCCTCATCTCTCAGCCAACATGTCTATAAAGAGAGCTTTCCTCTGATTAACTTATCCCCCCCAGCCCCTCTCGCTCTCTACACACTCAATTAGATTTATATTGACTGGTCTCGTTAACACAGGGGCTGCAGGCCTTAGCGAACCCTGTCATACGGGGTCCCATTCATCTTCCTCATGCTTGGCTAGCATCGATGCCCACAATCGTGTGCTTACACACACACACACACAAGCGCGGTGGCACACACATTATTCACGGAGCAACAGCAAAGCCAGATGCATTCAGAGCTCCTATGCAACAAACTGCTACTTACAGTAAAGTTCTATTCAGAGACAGCTGGTCTTGGATCAGTGGTCCCCGTAAGAGTGCAGAGTGCAGCCAGTGTGTGTGATAGTGCATGGACTGACTGACTAGGTTCACTTAGTGTACTGGAAATGGGTCACTGTGATGGTGGCATGACAAATGTGCATTTGAGGTGCATGAATTTAGGATCAAGAGTAGACGTGAAACATGGATGCATTGCCCAAAACAAACAAGATAAAAAAAAACTAAGAAAAAGGGGAACTGGAAAAATGAAGACTAATTATAAATATATTATTATACTACTACTGCTAATGATGCTGATAAAGATATTAGTAATGGAGGTGTTAGAACTGGTTGACTATCAAGGGCAACTCGCACAGGGAGGGGGGCACCACGTTGGCTGGGGCCTTGAAGCCCAGGCGCTCGGCGAGGGAGAGTCGCCGTGGCAGCGGCGCTGGCGGCAACCGTATTTTCTCCTGGCTCTTGCTTCGCAGAAAGCAGAACCGCTTAGATGCTAGGGATGGGTGTGTGTGAGGAGGGTTAAATGTACACACAGCAACACAGAGGGAGAGAGATGGGGGGGGGGGGGTTCAAAGGTGGAGAAGAAACAGGTCAGAGTGTTAAACAGGAACCCAAACAAATGCTGAGGAGAAGGCCAGCAACAAGATCAGAAGATCAGATGAACTGCATGCAAGTGGACATTTTGACATATCAGATGACAGGGCTAAAGGAGCTTGATTGATGGGAAGTAGCTAGAACCAGCACACCCCCTTGTGGAATAAGATGGTAATAACACTGTCATAAGAACCCATGTTAAAATTGAAATGCATAACAGTCACCAAGACCAACTATATGAAGATACATGCAACTGAAATGCGCTCTGGGCTGGTGGTTTAATTGGTGCGTACGCCTGGTGGTGGCCGATGGCCTGTGGTTTTGATCAGCCGGGCGAGCTGATCTCACCTCTGCCGTTGGGAGGCTGGCTGAAGACGTGGTTCTCCTCGGTGGGTTGGCCTCCAGGCGAGTCCAGGCGCTGGAGGGCCTGGCGGGGTGGCAGAGGAGGGGGAAGGAGGGGCGGGATGCTGTCGAGGCCGTGCGGGGAGACAGGGATGTCGGGCAGGGGGATGTCCGGCGCACTGCGAATCCGCTCGCGGGGGCCTTCCGGACGCTCCCGCTGCGCCTCCTTCTTGGGCTTCATCAGCTTGGCTATGGCTTTGGCTCCCACCCAATGGCTTCTCCTACCAGACAGGAAGAGGAGGAGTGGAGGCACAAAGGTTAAAGAGGTTCTTCTGGTTGACTGTGGCTGAAAGACGAGCCAGAGACGTTTTAACTGAAGCGCTTGTTTAATGGTGAACGAATGGGGTAGACTCACTTTTTGGGAGTCGGGTCGTAGAACTTGTACTGGTCCATGATTTTCTCCTCCAGCTTCTCCTTCTGCCGACGCAGTGAGTTCAGCTTATCACTGGAGCACACAGAGAGGCAGACTGAAATGTGCCCACACCCAGAGGTGGATGCGCTCAAGAGATGGACCAACATACACAGCTGACCACTGTGTGCATGCATACACACACACTCACATGTACTGCTTCTGCTCCTCGTGGAAGAGTTCCTTGCTCTCCATGGTCCTCTCTAGCAGAGTCTGGTTCTGCTGACTAAGCATCTGGATCTGACTCAGGAGGTGGTGGTTCTCCTCCTCCAGGTTTCCCTTCAGCCGTGTCAGGAGCTGCGCGCGCACACACACACACACACACACACACACACACACACACACACACACACACACACACGCCTTCCACTCATCTACTACTTCCTAACCAGGTTCCAGAGAGCTGAGCAGTAACAGTGAACTCTGGAGCGGCAAAATAAAAATGGATTTGCTCATCAAAGGCTAGGCGTAAAAATATTAACCGAAGCACTTCGGAGCCCTGCCACAAGATATGGCAATACTTCCCTTCTCCAGTTCCTCCTCCAGGACCGCCCCCACCACCCCTTCCTCTCCAGTGCTCCTGGATGTCCTCCTGAACCTCCTACTACAGTCCTACCACCTCCCCCCTCACCTCACAATGGTTGTCCAATTTGGCCATGGAAATATCCAGGCCTTGGTGCTGCTCCTTCAGCTGGTCGTATCGAGCCTGCCAGCGGTTCAGCTCCAGCTGAGCCTCATTCAGCGATGTCTTCAGCTCCTTTGACTGCAGCTGGAGACCGTCATACTCTCGCCGCAACTGTGTGTGTGTCTGTGCCAGCCTACAACAACACACACAAATGCACAACAACAGGTACAGATCACTTAAAAAAAAAAAATCAATCAATCTAATTATGTACAAAGCATATACTTTAACAGCACATGACAAGTCATCTGAAAGATGGTTAAGAATTAATATGGATTGGTGCTTGCTACAGTCTGCATACAGACATACTGCAGTAATGACCTGCCAACAGCAGGGGGCAACATTAGCTGCATGAGAAAAAGCATACAGTGTCTGTTTGGCTTTGAGGTAGGGAGTAATAAGGGAGGGTGTATGGGGCCAGGTACAAGGCTGACCTGTCCATCTCCTCTCTCAGGCTACGGTTCTCTCCCAGAATCACAGTGTTCTTACGGATCTCCTCCCCCAAGCTCTCCCTCTCTCTCTGCAGGGACGCCTCCAGCTCCTCCATAGCATCCTTCTGCTTCAGCAGCAGTGTGTACCTGCATATAAAGACACCCACACCCCCCCCCCCACACACACACACACACACCCCACACACAGGCTCTTCATGAATAATGCTGTAACTGGGAGCTTTGCTAGTCATTATTGGGGGGGGGGGCAGAAAAAGTCATGAAATATTGAGCGTACTTGACATGTGGCGGACAGGACGTAGGACACCATCCTATTAGGCATTGAAGCCTCACGGCTGACTGGTATTACAGCTGATTGGGCCCCTGACAGGCACTGCAGGCCTCTTGGGACCCCACTAATGCATTATTCAGGAGAGGAAGAAAAGGCGAAGCACACTGAAGTGCTTGTTCCTTGTGCGAATCAAGAGAAGCCCGTGTTTCACATCATGTCTGTAACAACACAGTCAACTTCCACTGAGCACCATGGAGGAAGTGAACATGCTCATTAATGTGTAATGTGGGTTTGGATAAGGAAAAGCATGCACACATTCCTATTCCCAACAGAGACATTACCATAGAATTACAGCATTAGCATGGATCTAGATTGATTGCAGGAGCAGCATCCATGTCTGGCCTCAAACCAGCTGGTAACCATATGCTCTAAGCACCAGACCAAAGAGGCAGCTCTCTGACACAGCAGCCATAACCCGCACACTCATCCCCCGTTACCCTGCCCCATCCTTCAGGGAGCACATCCTAAAGTTGCCCCACACCCAGGGGGGGTTGGTGAAATAGGGGGGCAGTAAAAACACCCAGCCTTCAGCCTTGGGTCTTCCGTGCTGGAGATAACATGCGCCGACATGGCAGGTAGAACGAACAAACATCGCAGCGTCCGTCACAGAGACACGCATCTCAACTAACAGCCAAACACCTCGATCATTAAACACGCACTTTTAACTACTGCCTCCTTTAGGGCTCTTGCCACCGCTAGACTGCTGTCCACAGCACCAGTTATTATCTGCCTCCCCCCCCGACACTTCATCAACACTCGCTGGTTCAGGAGCCATTTATGAAGCAAAGGTTCAGCTTCCATATCTGCATGACGATGCTTCTGCGGTCGGAAACGCAGGCCATTGGTGAAGCATTGGGAGAGATGGCCAATAGAAATCAGCTTCAGCCCTTATGCTTGTAAAGTGTTTGTAATGAAGCGGCTGGTGCGTGTAAGGAGGGGTGCGTGGGAACGGCGCGTACTTGCTCTGGAGGGCGCGGTACTCCTGCTCGAGGGTCCGCTGGCTGGCCTTCAGAGTGGCATGCTGGGTAATCAGCTGCTCGTACTCCGCCGCCTGCCTCTCGTGCACGGCCAGCAGGCGCTCGTGGTCGTGGGTGGAGGCATCCCGGCTGGAGCGTGCCTCCTCCCACTGCCGTCGCAGAGACTCCGCCTCCGCCTCCGCCGCCTGCAGCTGAGCCTGCTGCGCCCGATATTGGGTGGACAGCGATGAGTTTTGAGAGCTCAGGGTGGAGTTCTCCACCTTGCACACAGAGAGATGGAGGAAGCAAAATGTTACTCCCGGGGTGAAGGGTCAAGGGTGAGAGGTGGCACAAGGGGCCTCCTCCGATGCCACCACTTCATCACAACAGTCACTTCGGTGACCCCAAAGGTCGCGCGACCCCGGTTGCTGGTACCTGCAGTTTGGCGGTGTCTTTGTGCAGGCCTGTGTTGTGCTCCTGCAGCGTGGCAGCCTGCTTCTGCAGTGCCAGCATTTGAGCGTTGAGTTGTGCGTTCTGAGAGTCCAGCTGCTTCAGCTGCTCCTTCAAGAGGTGCTTCTCCGTCTCCAGGGCCACGTTCTGAAACCACGGGTTCAAATATACGTTACAACACTGGGAAAAGAAGTTGATGAGAGATTGATTGGGGGGTGGGGATAATGAGAGTATGAGTGTGTGTGTATGTGAGTGGGAGAGTGCGAGAGCTTCAGTGTGCTGACTCACGTTCTTCTCCACACTGATCAAATGGTCTTTAAGCTGAAGCAGCTCAGCTGTGGCTTCTCTGTGCTCCAGCTCCCATTTCACACGGCTCGGGCCCTGCCGCACAGCCTTCTGGGACATTTCGGAATGAGCTGCCTCCTCTTCCTGTCTCTGTCTGAGCGCCTCCAGGGTCTTCTTCACCTGCAGAGGAATGGGAGAGGATCGATTAAAAAAAGCAGGTGTGTGTATGATCGCATGCATGCACAATGTGTGTGTGTGTGTGTGTGTGTGTGTGAATATATATGTACACTGATGTGCCAAAAGCCATTGGATAGCAGCATATAAATGTGTTAATTGAAGTAGATGGTTCAATGAGTCCCAGGACCAGTCGTTTCAGGGCTGATGGGCACTGTGCAGGCTGGTGGTGTTTCTGTACTGGTTTGGGATCAGGGCATTGTTTGGGTACACTAGTCTGTCTAAAAACATCATTGACTGGTTTCCAATATTTCATTGCTTGGTGAACATTTGCAGCACCTCATGTATTTCATGTGCCCCACAATGAGGGTATATTACAGCAGTATATTGGTATATTACCCCGTGATGGTGCATTACCCCATGAGAGTATTACAGCAGGGCTACATCAGGCCCAAGTTGTCCAATTGGTTCAAGGAGCATTCTGGAGAGCTCTGATGAATGGTGTGGACTGCCAATCGAGCATTTGTGGGATGTGTGGGTGAAGTCCATTTGCACCCAAGGTCTTACACTTACAAATACCATGAGTCTGTGAGTGGTGAACATCTCTCCAGATGTCTTCTGTCCACTTGTGGAATCGATGGCACGTGCAGATTTGCTGGCTTATGGTCGTTCATGATACTAGTTCCTGCCCCATGACTTTTGGCATGTCAGAGAGAGAGAGAGAGAGAGAGAGAGAGAGAGAGTGTGTGTGTGTGTGTGTGTGTGTGTGTGTGTGTGCACGCTCTCACAGTAGTGAGCTCTGTGCGGAGCTGCTGGTTCAGGCTGCCGCTCTCCTCCAGACGAGACTCCAGTCCATGGATCTTCTCCTCCTTCAGCTCAAGAGTTTTCTTCAGTGTAGACTCGATTTTGGTCTCCAGGATCTTATATTTACTGAGGGGTCATACAACATTTTTTCTCTTTTCAGAGACAGAACATTTGCCAAGAGTGGACAAATAGAAAAAGCTGCCATTTGTCCAACCCTAACCGGGTTATGTCATTTTTGAATGTTCAGGGCTTGGGGTGTGACAACTGAGACCACAAGATGATGGCTTACTTTCTTAGAATCCTATTACAATTCACCCCCCATAGGCAAAAATGACTCAAATATAATGAAATCTAAAGCAGTTTAATTCAATGCAAACCAGACGTTAGAATCAGAATCACTTTATTAATCCCAGAAGAAATTATGCAGACACACAGCACACACACACATTACACACGCAGACACACATCACACAGTACACCTCGATAGCAACGTGACGACGGAATGCGATTGGTGTTGCCTTAACATTAAGCGATTAGCGGCTGTTGGTTTGTTCCTGAGCACTAATGGTTGTAGTGGAATGCCACCGTTCTGCCCAGGCTTGTTCATCACACTTTCCAACAATAAGGTTCACATGTCAAGACCCAGTCGTACAGTCCTGACTATATCAGAAGAAAATGAAAGGAGCGAGCGAGTGAGAGCCAGAAGAGAAGGAGAGCATAAATAAGCAAAAAAAAGTGATACATGGCTCTGCAAGGAACATTCCAGAAAAAATCTGAGTAAAGAGCTAGCCCAGCTTAATTACACATTACACTTAGCCAGAAGGGCCTCTATATGAGAAAATAATTACACAGACTGCACTGCACAAAGCCACACTGTTGCTAAATGTCAGCTGAATTTGGTGAAAGCCTGAACGCAAAATGGAGAGTGGAGGTTGGAGTGAAGCCCACTGAATCCATCGACAGAGCCGGCAGAGATGCGTGACGGTGAAGTGCTGACTCCGCCCACTCACCTGTCCTCACTGCTGTGCTCCTCCTGCAGGAGCTTCTCGCGGTTCAGGCCGATCTTCTCCAGCTCGCTGCTCAGCATCTCCAGCTCGTTGGACTGCTGCTGGACCTGCAGCTTTTCATTGACCAGCTCCTGACGAGAGGCCACACGGAACAGAGCTTTCAGTGCCCGCCCCCCTGGCACCAGAGACCACCTACCACCCCAGTTTGCACATTTATAACCAGTTACCCACGTTTAACTCAAGTGCAAAGTAAAATAGTCCCTTTGTGAATATGTAAAATGTATGTATGTATAGCTGCTATGCTTCTTCAGTATTTTCTTCACACATGTGGGATTTTGGGAGTTCGTGCTTCACCACTTCATCTAATAACAACCTGCACTGTTTATAATAACTAAAGTTAGCTGAGACGTTAAACACACTACGTCCACTTGGTTGTGCTGTTGAGATGATCTTAGACTAACATCACAGCACTGGTGTGAACCTCAGCTTGTCCTAAGCCTGTGTGCAGTACCTGTCGGAGAGTGGCCAAGGTTCTCTTGTCGATGGTGGCCTGTTTCTGCATCTCCTTATTCTCCTTCTCCAGCTCCTTCACTCGGCTGGAGACCTCACGGAGACGCGTCACTTCCCTGTTCGTAGCTGCGCCCTCCTTCTCCATGGTGGCCACCCTGGCAGAGCTCTCCTCCAGGGCGCTCTCCTTCGCCTCCACCAGCTGCCTCAGCCTGCGCGTCTCCTTCTCAAGCTGCCTCCTATCCTTCTCGGCCTGGGCCAGCTCCTGCTCGGCGCTCAGCCGAGCCCTCTCGGCCTCCTCGACCCGCCCCGCTACCCTGCGCAGCTCCTCGGCTTCCCGCCGGCTCTCCTCAACCCGGGCCTCCGCCTCACGCAGCTCGGCCCGCGCCCCCTGGGCCTCGGTACCGCTGGCCTCCAGGCAGCGCCTGAGCCGCTCCTTCTCCCGCTCCAGGTCTGCCTGGCTGAGCTCCAGCCGCTTTGCACGGGCCCGCAGCTCCTCTTGCTCCCGCTGCAGCCAGGCCAGGCGGGCGCCCGCAGCCCGGGCCTCCTCCAGGGCGCGGCGCTGCTCCAGGTTCCTCTCCTCCAGCTGCCGGCGGTCGGCGTCGAGGGCGGCCAGACGTGCCTCGGCCCCCTGTGCCGCCTCGGCCTGTTTGCGCAGTCGGCGGTTGTCTTGCTCCAGCGCGGCGTTCTCGCGCACCAGCTCCTCACTGCGCTCGCCCGCGACGGCCAGCGCCGCCAGCTCACGTTGCAGCTGTTCGCGCCCACACTCCAATCGTGCCACCTCCTGCTCCAGCTCCTCGGTGCGCTCCGCCCGCTCCCTCACCTCCTCCAACTCCTTGGCCGCCTGCCGCTTCTCGGCCTCCACCCGTGCCAACCGCACACCCGTCTCGGAGATGGTCTGGTGGAGCACACGGTTCTCCGCCTCCACCTCCCGCACACGAGCTTTGCTGTCGGCTTGCGCACGCAAGCGCAGGGAGTTCACTGCCTGGCTCAGGTGCTCCTTCTCCTGCTCCAGTTCTGAGACCTGCCACCCCAGCACACAGCCATTCATTATCAGCTGTATGCAGAACCGCACGATTCTGCTCAGTATTTATCGTGCAACATATTACCCACACATAGAACCAGCCTTCAACTTCTGACCTTCTGTTTATGAATTCGGTCATCACTATCTGGGCTTACTTGATTATCCTTGTCTGCCTTCAGCCTTTCCAGCTCCTTCTGCAGCGCCTGTTTGTCCTTGAGCATCTCATGCCCGAGGTTCTCCAAGTCCTGTGTGGTCTGCTTCTCCTGGTCCAGCTGGGCCTGCAGCCGCTCAAGCTTGAAATAAATAAATAAATAAAATCAACCGCCACTTATCATGACATCACTGGGGCCAAGAGCCCACAGGCCCCAGGAGAAGACGTCAGAGAGAAACAGGAGGCGTACCTTTTTGCTGAGGGTCTGGTTCTCCTTCTCCAGCTCCATGGCATGGAGGTGGCCCTCCTCCAGGCTGTGCGACGCCTCCCGGAGCTCCTGGATAGTGGTCTGCAGGCTCTGGTTCTCCTTCTCCAGCTTCAGCAGGCGGCTGGACGCCGACTCGTTCAGCTCGAACACAAATGACTTGCGTGCTGTGGGGGGAAGGAGACAGATTTTATTTTCCTTTTTGAGGGGTAATTTCTGCCCCCAAATGAGATTCCAAAACTCATATATAGTGTCATTATTATTACTGAACATAGATAGAACCATTACATAGAACCATAGATAATGCTGTAAAGAGGGCACTGAGACACCTCAGCACAACATATGTAAGCTTTACACAAAATACTCTGCATAAAAGCATAAATGACAAAAAATGGGTCATATAAGTGGTTGGCACAGATGGTAGAGTCTGCTGGACCATTTAGAAAAAGAGGAGATTGCAAAAAAAAAAAAGCTGGTACGAACTCTGGGGGGTGTGTGTGTGTGTGTGTGTGTGTGTGTGTGTGCATTAGACTGACCCTCGTTGACCTCATTATTCTTGGCCAGTTGCTCCAGTTCCCAGCCCAGGTGAGCAGACTCATTCATGCTCTGTTTCTGGGATATCTCCAGAAGCATGTTCTCCTCTAGTAGCTCTTCAAGACGCTTTTTATCACCATCCCTGTCCTGAGACACAAGACGCACACATGTACACTTCAGCGTATCATGCAGCGTCTCTCTCTCTCTCTCTCTTTTCCTCCCTCCCTCCTACTCACAATCTCCATGTCGTGCAGTTTGGAACGCAAGTGCAAGTTCTCCTTCTCTAGCTCATGTAGTTTGTCACAGCGCCCCCTAGCTGTTCTCAGCTGCTCTTCCAGCAAAGCTTTAGTCTCCACCAGGGTCAAATTGTCCTCTCTCAGCTCCTACAGACAAAACAATTCACAGCATTCAGTGGTTAAGCAAAAGTAACCGAAGCAGAGGGCCTGTCACTGGCAGCTGTGTCCGCTCGAGGAGTACAGCCTGAGGCCTTCCCCACACAGACAGCAGGAGTTCCTCATAGCCCTTAGCACACGTGGTGGCTGCAGAGGCTATGGGAGAACCCAGGAGAGACTGTTGCCCAGCGAACGCCACGATGCCTTTACCTCCACGCGGGCCTTGTAGAAGTGGGCGTCGTGCAGCTTCTCCTTGAAGCGGGTGAGCTCCGTTTCCAGCCGGTCCACTCTGCCAGCGCGCTCCCTCAGAGCGTCCACCTCGTCGCGGTACGCCCGCACTGAGCGCGCCTCGGCCAGCAGCTGCAGGTTCTGCTCGAATGGACACGCGTGTCAGATTAGCTACAGCACGTACGAACACTCAACCACCAGCCTCGGGCAACAGAACGGGAAAAGAAACCCGTCAAGCTTGAATGGCAAAAACAACAATTACTAGCAAAATCGAGGTATGCCCTTATAGACCTTCTGAACTTCATAAATGTTCACAAATGTTCACAACTGAACATCTGCAGAACATTGAATGCTTTATTCTATTGAACATCTGTAGTGAAGCTACAGGAGTGAGAGTCATTATCTACACATTTAAGATTCTGCATGAAGTGTGCAGGTTTCTGTGGTTGCACTCAGGTACACAGGAGGAGAGGCTGAGTCAGGGAGCTGTGGGACCAGGCGCGAGGTGCCCACCTCCTGCTTGAGTTTCTGCACCTCCGCGTCTAGGCGCTCCAGCTCATTCTTGCCGTCCATCAGCTGCTCTGTCTTTTCTTCTCTGTATGCAAGAGAGTGAATCTTAAAACATGTCAAATCAGTCAATCAGTCAGCACCTAAAGCAGTCGTGAGGACATGCTTGCTACTCACAGCTCTTGGCGAGAGCGGCGAAGTTTAGCCTTTGTGTCAGCCAGCTCCACGGCCAGGTGCTGACGGTCCTCTTTGGAGAGCTGGGGGGGTCGCTCAGGGCTAGAGAAGCCTACTGGACTGGGAGGCTGCTGGGACTGCAGGTAGTCCCTTTCCTGGGTCAGCTCCAAGATCAGCTAGCAAGGCACAGAGTGGTACAGATCACATTAAGCCAGACGTCGGAGTCAGTCGTGGTTGAATTTAATAACCATTTGGAGCATTAGCTCTTGATCCGGTTCATAGAGACCCAAGGATGCTCCATAGTTTTGCCATCTCCAATCACCAACGTACAAGATATTCAGCAGTCTATTTAGCTTGGTTCAGATGTGTTGAGACCTGGGCTAAGGCAAAAATGTGGACCGTCTTGGGTCTCTGAGGACTGGATTATAAACTACTGCTTAAAACAAAGGAGTTTGAGACAGGAAGTGAAGTTTCTTGCCTCCGAGCATTCGTCCCGCTCGTCGATGAGCTTGCGGAGGTGAAAGGCCATGGTGCGGGAGAGAGGGTCCAGATCCTCGACACGCACCTTCCCCTCCTCCATCCACTGCATGTCCAGAACATTCTCCTGGTTTTCAGTCACCTGCACGAGGGAGAAGTACTCAGTCTCTCAGACACAGCCAATGCTCGTGCCTCTGATCAATCCATCGAAGGAGGCTTGGTAAGGATCCAACATCTACACTCACCTCCTTGATATGGGAGACTATGGCTGCCTGTGTTTCAATGTCTAGTAGCTTAATCTTCTCGATGATCTCCTCTTTGCGCTCACACTAGAGAGAGAGAGAATGAGAGAGAGAGAGAGAGAGAGAGAGAGAACTACCATCAGTTCTACTACACAAAAAGCATCCTGGTCTCTGTTGTACGTTGCTAAAGCTGAGACAGGCCTCCACATTTCAGACAGGAATTAGCCAAACATTCCTAACTGGGATTTGGTGGTCATGATGTTTAGCAAATAAACGCTGTACAGAAGACAAGGCTGTACAGTTTGGTCCAACATGAACACCGTGGCAAATTCTCTCAATAGGTTGAAGGTGGAGATTAACTGATGGCGCTCGGGGTGAAATCGAGGACGACAGGGGCTGTAAGAGGATTCTGGCACATGATACGGCCTCAGTCTGTGCTGTTTACACTCGCCCCAAAGAACAGGAAGAACCTGCGTAGTCAGAACTGGAGCGCAAAAGGACAAGTGGGCAAGGAAATGAGAGGTGTGAGGTGATCTCCCTCTGGCAAGCAGGCAGCCTGTGAAGTTATTTGTGCTAATACGGGTGTGTGTGTGTGCATGCACGTGTGTATTTTTGCTGTGTGTTGGTGTGTGTATGTGGGGGGGGGGGGCAGGCATGTTTAGACAGGGTGAGCTGCTTCCTGGTATGGGCGAGGTCTCGTGGGCGTGGCTTTACCTGGACGGCGCAGCCTAACAGAAGCAGCAGCAGCTTCTTCATCTCCTCCATGCTCTTGCCTGTGGGTCAAAGCACCATCCATCATGCACTTCATACAGATGCAGTCTATGATCACACAAACCGTCATCAACACTGACCAGCCAAAACATCATATGTGCAAAGAATTCTCTCTCGTGGTCATCAACGTTATTGTTTTTGGTAGTAATTTACTTTACATTTATTTCTTGAAAAAAAGTTAAAATTGTCCGCCAGTGTAGCATTAAAAACGCCTACAAACAGGCTGAGTGAACTTTAATAACAATTTAATGATATTACATTTACTGTACACATTCAAAATGTTTGCACTTCACAGGTAGACCGACTGTTTCCAAATTGTGTTTCCATTTTTGAGATGATGAGCATGTACTGTTAGCTCATGCCTAATCACAGCTCTCTGAAGCCCCGTCTCTTCCCATAGTCCAGTGGATCCTGACCTCGTACCAGGGCCAGTAGTCCAGCCCGACCCATTACGAGTCTGTGTGTGCGCCACATTGCAAACACTACTGGGAGCTCGACTGGAAGCACCCACTCATGCCACAGTTCTGTTTTGGTTTTTTTTTTGTTTTTTTTTTAATTAAAATGTCCCCATGAATCACGAATGACAGTTTCTGGTCTGCAATGAGCCTCTCCTTCTGCCATCCGAGTCAATTATCTACAGGAATTCCCACAGGAATTTACCCTGTATAATTACTAGAAACCTCTTCCAGATGAGAGAGACAAATAACAGTTTTTACAACAAAAGGTCTTAAAAGTAATTTAGTCAGTGTAAGAAAAAAATGATTGATACAAAAAATTAAAAGGTTTTGCGTGCGTGTGTTTGTGTGTGCGATTTTCTGCCCAGGAGTCTTGGACTAACACTCTCGGGAGAGCAGGAGGGAGTTGTCATGGAGACTCTGTGCCCTGCCCTGCCCAGCAGTGTACCCCATTCATAGAAAGGAAAGAGCAGCTCTCTGCAACAAAGGCGAACCGCTCTGTCCACTACCGCCCACTAGACCTGCCCGCGCCATTGAGGAACAACAGATGAACGTCACTTTGATTTGATTTGCATGTGCAAGCATGTACAATCCCTTCGCATGCACAAAGCCTGCATCCAGTTTCCTTACGGATGCAAACACTTAGATTTTAATCATTTCAATAATCATTTCATATGGTAAAAGTGTGTTGTAATTTCACAGTAAACTACTGTCTGCCTTCTCACTGCTGCCACAGGCGCCAGTCAGTCAAACCTCCGGTTGTTCCGATAGTCCACTTCCGGAAACAACCAAAAGTGTAACAGCATATTCGATAACGGTTATTTTGATCCCCTGCAGGAACTTGCAAAACCAGCCTGTGCGTCAGGAAGATCCTACAAGGATTGTGGCCTGAGCAGGCTGCACACTCAAGAGCGGCTGTGGGCCTGTCCCAAAGGGGCCCCTGCGGCTTGCAGGCATTAGCACATGCTCTGGGCTGCTGCTGGGGAGGGGCGATCAGGGCCCAGGCTTAAGAAGTCATATGCATGCGGTTTGGTTTTTATCAACATCAATATGATGTCTGACAGAAAGAATCTTTATTTAAATCAGGCAAACATTTTGACATCAATAATGAAGAATTTAAAATCCACACTTGCAGAACAAGATAAGGCATCAGAGATCTCGCTCTCTGCCTCTGCCTCTCTCTGCCTCTGCCTCTCTCTGCCTCTCTCTGCCTCTCTCTGCCTCTCTCTGCCTCTCTCTGCCTCTCTCTGCTGAGCCGCCTTGGCTGTCAACAGCTGGCGATAAACTCAGCAGACTCTGGCTGTCTGGGCCATGTCCTGTTTGAGCTGCAGTCTGTTAGCAGCAGGGCGTGTGGTCAGTGTTTGGGCCGGGTCTCGGCCGGCTTTCCTGCTTCCTGCAGGGTGAGGGGCTCGTTCACCAGTGCAGGACTGGCAGAGGGAGACAGGGGACACAGTAAAGGCAGACTGAGGCTTGTGACCTTGAACTGGGATCTCAGCATATTTTTGGTATCTTGGAGGAAAGTTTCACAGGCAACAAAGATTGATTGGACAGTTTAAAAATGAGCAGTAACCAAAAGCAACGGAAAGCCCTCAACACAAAAGCTGCTAAAGAGGAGAAAAAGAAAAAGATGGACAGATAAATAGCAGATTGATCAATCAATGGACAAACGGAGGAGTACCTGACAAGGGGTCCTTGGCGATGGTCAACACATTGGGCAAATTCATCACAATGAGATGCCGGAGATTTTCCTGTGTGGAGAGAGAAAGGGGTGTTACACAACATACAGTACAAGGAGGAGTCTCAACAAGAGCTTCACACATGGAACAACGGTGCTGTTCGATCTGGTGGAACGTGAGATCGCCCTGCAAGGGTGGAGGTGCCGGCTACAAGCCGAGCTCCGGTTAGGCCGTTCGGGGTGCAGACTGAGGGCAGTGGGCGGGGCGTGGGTAAGCAGGGGTGGTGGCTGACCGGGGCTCCCAAACACAGGCCGAGGTCATGGAGCAGGGCCGACACGACGGTCTGAACGGAAAAAGTCCATCGCGGCCGGACAGAGAGAGGGGAAGTCCTGCTGGAAACAGCCTGGGGAGGGGCGCTCTTCATGACCGCGTCCCACAGCTCCGGCCCGGGGTGGCCAAAAACAGGATGGGCTGGGCTGCGTTCATAGCAAAACCCAAACCTGGAATAACGTACGTTTATAATATACACCAGGTTTTAAGAGGAGCTCTCCATGTTCTAGAACACCAACCCTGTGCTCCTGAGAGAAGAACGCGGTAGTGCTCGGCGTCTGCGCACCTGTGTCCCAGTAGACCTGACCTTAGGGACAATTGCCTCCGTGGCAACCAAGCCGAGCCCGCATTGTAGACAATAGGCAAGATCAGGCTCATATAACCTAACCTCCCCCCATTCCTGCGTACTCGGAGAGATCAGGGTAGACATATTAGCACCAAGTTGTAGCAAGCACTACGCCCGCAGAAAATCAAAATGTCACCATATACAAGCATGAGGGTCTGGTACCACACGGCACAGAACAAACGTGCACTAAACTCAAAACAAATACCTAGAATGTGTCTGGTTGACTAGAAGCCATTTTGCCCCACCATAAACCAGCTTAGAAGTCGATACGACCTAAAAACAAATGCTGGTCAGTTTACACATAATACAAGCAGAATCTCTGGAGGGTTTATACAGTCTCTGATGCAGCACTTGATTTATGCTGCAGTTAAGGTGCTTTACAGCGTGACCTTAGGTGACCTACATGGACTAAGGTGCTTTAGTGCCCCCTTGGGCACAGGTGACCTACATGAGACAAACACTTTGCCCCATAAAAAGTAGCTTGACAGTGTCGCTCAATATCATA
Organism: Sternarchorhynchus goeldii; assembly: GCA_028565775.1. Taxonomy (NCBI): domain Eukaryota; kingdom Metazoa; phylum Chordata; class Actinopteri; order Gymnotiformes; family Apteronotidae; genus Sternarchorhynchus; species Sternarchorhynchus goeldii. The sequence continues at coordinate 2,849,048 of JAOXYF010000011.1, forward strand.
ACTGTCTCACAGCCTCCATAACACACACACACACACACGCGCACACACACACACGTGAATGAGTACCACTGACACAACAACACTGTCCAACTGTTCTGTTGCACACCAACACGCATGCATGGATTATTCAAAGACACCCCCCACTGGACTATTCAAAGTGTATTCATTTATTTTTTTATACACAAGAATATTTGTCCATCACTACATTTCAGTAAGCACTCACATTTATTAATGGACCCTCCAGTGTTTTTAATTGTACATGCGGAATGCTGCCTACCTCATACATACATAAAACATCTCGTTTGTACATTATAGTCCATTTTCTTAACGATCTTTTATTTCCGGCTGCTTGTGTCATATCTAGATATTTTATATGATTTTTTTGTTGTTGTTGGAACAGAGAATCAGAATTTCATTGATCAGTGGAAGTGACTGACTGCTGGGTATCTGAATCACTCTCTCACACAGACCCACACGAACAGCATTACTGACGGTTCAAATCAAGTATGAAAGGGAAGTCACACTGGGTACTGGATTTGCTTACAGAGTAATAGAGGCCTTCTTTGTATGGTTTACCAACAGCATAGTGGCACAGATGCACAGAGATTGACCTCTGCTCCCCATTTCAAATATACACAGTTGTGGAGAAGATCTCAGAGCTTGGTGCAGAGATTCGTAACGATGTTGCCATCAGTTTGTGAAGTGCGTTATTTTATATTTCCATCAGGATGTGCGTTAGCCTTCTTTATCATAAACTAACAGTACCTGAAGCAGTAGGAAGGTGGAAAGGAAGGAAAAACACAATGAAGGACACTTAAATTCTTGATGTTCTTGGAAGTAATTTCATTAATTGGTTTGAACCCTAGTGTAATTCTGTCAGAGTCGGGTTCGGGACCGCTGGTCTGACCCCACCCACGGCCCCAGCGGGGAGGCTCTCTGGGATAACACAGCAGCCAGAGACGTGGTGCTGCTGGTCCAGGCTGAGAGCACACGGTTCAGTGCAACAGCAGTGCGGCTAGCCAACATCGCAGCACAGCTCTCTGCACTGTCCTGCTACCTGAGATTATTTTACTGCCACCGACTCCAGACAGGCTCGTTTTTGGACCTTGAGCCAGGGAGCGAGGCTCGTGTGTTTCCAGGAATCAAGTTACGGCCAATAGCTGAGGCCGGAGAGCGCGGAGGAGGATCGGATATCGTCTCAGCGCCTTCCAGGTCCGGTACGGTAGTCATGGCGACTCAAGCGGCACCAGAACCACAGCTCAGTTCATCAGCCTGCGTGCATCAAGACCCCCGATCCATCCCAACAGAACAAGGAGCTTCTGTAAATAAATGATTAGTGCACAGCCAGATGGCTCACCTTATTTAAGCACACACCGATGGTGAGAATGCAGACTCAAACTGCTAATCTAGATGTCGACTAAGGCAATGCACATACATCTAGGCATGAGCGTACACACACACACACACACACACACACACACACACACACACACACACACACACACACACACACACACACACACACAATCATTAATGAGCAAAGGTCTGTTTCGCCACTGACGTCATCTGCAGAGAAACACCTCAGAACCGAGCACAATAGTGCCGGCAGACGAGAGGAATGATGCAGACGGGTGGAATGTTGTGCCTGGCGGCCATCTTTACCTGTCCAGCGGGGGGCCATGACACTACGACAGCATTTCCAATATTTTTCTTTTTTTTCTCTTTCAGGAAAATGGAATGGAGGGAGTCAAGAGCCATTCCCTCTGTCCTCAGAGGTATAAACCGCACTGCAGTTATGCTAGAGGAACAGGCTGCAGTAGCGGAGGTGACCCATGCCATATTCCTATTGTGCGAATCTGTAAAGTTGTGGAAAAAGTTTCCCCAGTGGCCAGTAATGTTAATGAAACGATTTCCTCAGATTCCACAAAGATCAGCCACTGCGGCTGCCGTTGGAGCACAGCCATCGGCTGGATTGTGGAAGCTCTCTGAGTTTTTGATGTGGGAGTTTGGCCCTTCTGTCCACCCAATCTCCTGCTGGCATTAGCGCAACAGGATGTTAGATTTACAACAGAATGCAACACATTTTTGCTGGAAGAGATTTAAAACTCAGACTTGAATGTACAATGTTTTGAGTGAAAGCCATTTGACATTTCAGTGCTGGTGTAGTTCCTTAAACCATCTTCAAATGTACTTGGATCAGTTTACACAATGTTGAGCAATTGCAGAGGAATAGGGGCTTTCCCCCCCTCCCACTGAATGTGACAAGCAGAAAGGGAGAGTGTTCCTTGGAAAGGAGAGTTGGAGAGAGAACTCCCTGAGGGGAGATACGTGAGGAGAGCTCCTTCAGGAGGCCAGTCCCCCTCCTCCAGTACTCAGTGAGATAGCACCACTTTGTCAAGCCCACATAACACAGAGTATATCACAGAGCACCCTCTGGCCAGTAGTAATGCAAACACGCTTTGAAAGCAGCCTGGTAGAATGGGTACTGCTACAATGCAGAGATCAGCTCTGTCCGAGGCTTAAGAACTCAAGATCAGACCACTACACTGGCTCCAAGACGAAGAGAAAGAGGTCAAACCTACATAACTGCTCCAACAATACACCTCCTCCTCCACCTCCAAAAAAAAACCCCCTTCTGCCACACTGGGAGTTCATGTGGTCATCTGCAATGTCCTCCTTTTGAAACTGAAGTTAATACATGGAATAACAGGCATGGGAACTCAGAAAAGGGTGAATAGATAAGGGCTCGCAGCAGTGAAGGCGGGTCCTCAATAGCCCGGCTAGGATAAAAGCCTGCTATGTAAAAGCCATTTTGTGCTCCATTCTGAGTGCGCACCACTTCAGACAGCGAGGGGAGGAAGTGAGGACAAAGGTCATGACTGAGGAAGAGTGCATGTAAAGTCCTGCGTTCATTACAGTGTCAGTAAACACATGCCCTCCAGTACGGGCCCACAAGCTATATTTACTTATTTATTGCAAGAAAAAAACTAACCAGCACGTGTCAGCGGGTGGTTTGTGTTGATGAAGGAGGCTCGGTTGTAACGAGATAATAAAGTAATAAACATGCAAGCTGAGAATTAAAAAAATGGAGCATCGATACAATGAAACTGTTTTTAAAAATCAAGCCTGTTGAACGTCTGTAAAAGCATCAAGTACGTGTGTGGAAGGGATTGCAGATAGTCTGCACACAGTTTTAAAACAGAAATATCAGAGAAATATTCAATTTACCACCCAGAAGCATTACATATAAACTGGGAACAGGGAAACTACCATTATGTAATATTAACTAATTATGAAATAACAGATGTTTCATACTGCAGTTAGGACAGTGTATTCTACATTTACTTTCAAAGCATTTCTCTCACCAATGGTTATAACTGATTTTCTGCTGACTACTATAAAATTTGGGTGAGGAAAAGCATGGCGAAGGCTGGAGGTTTAGCCGTCAATCCTCCTTTGTAATGACTACCGTGGCTAAGGGCTACATCACATACTGTGGCTAAGGGCTACATCACATACTGTGGCTAAGGGCTACATCACATACTGTGGCTAAGGGCTACAACACATACTGCATAGGAAACCTGAAGATGGTGCGGACGTATAGGTGTAGTGTTGACAGGTTCGGGCGATTGGTCACGCTCTGGTTACAAGCGTCATGCAATCAATCATCTGGATGCATTTCCCAGCCCCTGTCTGAGGGCCACCGCTTTGAAGATAGTTGTGGTGCTCTTTCCTATGTTCCTATGAATACCTATTGTCTGGATTCTCCTACATAATCTATGATATGCACATGTGGCTTACTGGAGCCGGAGCCTTTCACCCACTTTGGAGTTGAACGTTATGGAAGCCTGAGCAGAATCAAGGTCTTTACCTGCTTGCATGACCAGCTAAGCAGGCACAAAGTTAAATCAAATGTGTTTGCACAGCTATAAGCAGGAGTAATATGCAGTCACTGTAGCACGGTCCTGATAAGGACCTTCAACACTACACTGACCTCCAGTGGCACGCGGTCTGAGGCCCAGCAGTGAAACACACCATGTGTGATCGATCACAGTCATCATCCACCCGCCTCACATTGCACTGCCGCTCGCGCTGTTCCACCAGTCACAAATATCGAGGTCCTGCTGTGTGAGTGTGTGGGCCAGTGTGACTGTGGCCCAGTGCCTGTGGCCCAGTTTTTGTCCCATAACCATCGACCATCCTGCTGAGTTCCCTGCATGTAGAGCCTCTTGGGGACAGGGCAGAGTGCAACACAGCCAGCATAGCCCAACCGGCGATGGAGTGGACTCCACTCCACAGTTGTAAACAGTTTTGGACGAGAACAGACCTCACAAAGAAAAACACCATAGCAGTTCCAACCCTCCAGAGAGTTAATTCAAACCACATTCCCAAAGCAGCTTCACTAAGATGGCTGTATTAATGTTCATATTTACTGCATTTGGCTGACGCTTTTATCCAAAGCGACTTATCCAAAGGTTATCCAAAGTTGAGGGTTTATCCAAAGTTGAGGGTTAAGGGCTTTGCTCAGGGGCTCAACAGTGGCAACTTGGCAGAGGTGGGGTTTGGACCAGCAACCTTGTGATTACTAGTCGAGTGCCTTATCCAGTGAGCTACCACCGCTCCTTTAATGTTGTAAAGTTCAAAGCCCTTTCAAAAGATGCCTTACTTATAGCTCAGGTTGGATTAGCCAAGGCAATTCTCTTCACTACCACTAACCAAACAGAAGTTCACAAACAGCACGTTGGAGAGAAGAAAGCAAACACTCAGATGCACAAAGAGCTTCCAGGAGGGAGTGCAGCCATGAGTCACAGAACTGGTGGCACATAACACCACTTCCTGTCACATGGGCTCCTCCAGAGAAGCAGTTGCTTTTGTCTGATCCCTTTATGACGTGCCACAAACAGCCAGAAATGGCATTACATTTGTTAAAAGCTAAGGTCAGCCAAGGTTTTAGGAGTTTCTCACGGTCCTTCTTATCAGAAAAACTGACATGTCTAGGAGTGTTGGAGACATGAAGGAGGTGTTCTGGAAACAAACAAAGTAAGAAATTACAGACTTTATCCGACAGCATCTGGAGTAATTCAACAGAAGACATGTAGCTTGCTGTGGTAGCAAGAAGCAGTTTACACAGGCACGCAGAAGTCTCACAGCTCTACAAACCTGAGAGAGGAGGCTCGTTTTCTGTTGGTGGAAAGACACTAACTTTCACTGTCCATTGACACATTGAACAACAGGAGAAAGATAGAGATACAGAGAGAAAGAGAGAGACATTCCAGAATCTGGGCCAACCCCCTCTGCTGCTTTCTATTGACCCAGAGAGTTGACACCTATTCTCTCCTCCTGCCCCCCAAGAATCTCCATTAAGTATGGAATGGAACCCACCCCCAGAATGAGGCTACAAGATGAGTCTGAGTGAGCAGTGGCTGTGCTACTGCTCATTACTTAGCAATGCTAACATAAATGCATCAGGCCCTTTTTTCGAAGCCTCTGTAGGCTTTAGGGGGTTTAACTCGTTACTTCAATTATTTACTGTTAAAAGAGTGGATGATCTTTGGCCAGGGGTCCGCACATGTTCTGTTCAGAAGAAACAGATGCCCATTAAAAGATGGAGTAAAACCACACCAAAGGCTACAACTGCTCCACATTGCAGTTAAAACATGAACCTTTGTCTTCAGTAAATCTGACACAGACACTGACCTCAGCCTCATTTGGGCCATACCTACACCACTCCCACTAAAACTACACATGCTCTACACTGGAACCACTCTGCTTACTAACAAACTTGGTGGCAAACTGTTACAACACAGACAAACGAGTCAATTCTGCACTTTTATCCAGCACAACAATAAGAATGCTAATTTAAAAAAAAACAAAAAACCCTCTATTCTATTATATCAGGGTATGAAAGGACTCCACGTCTTCTATAAAGCATGATTATAATCAACCTCAGATGATAATGCTACCACTAACCCATCACTCACTCACCATTCACGCCAAATTCGCGTCCGCAGGTTATAAAGGCCGCCTAGACAGAACGCATTACGTTACAAAAAGAGAGAGGCAGGCTTGTGTCATGCTGGTGGAATGGCTGCAGGTTACGAGAGGCATGTGCAAAACGTCTGGCGAGAATTCAAGCCTGTCGAGCCTACTCCAGCTTCACTGCCTTGTGCTTGAACACACATGCACATTCGCTCGACAGCTCTGGAGGTGCTGAGCCAAGCTCGGCGGCAGGGCCAGACCTAGACTCAGCGCAGGTTAAGGAGAGCCAAGCTCATGCTTGCTCTGTACACACGCTTCGCTGAGAGCCTCCACACCTGGTTCTGTGTTCCAGGAAAGGGAGGACAGAGAACTCATTAGGGATGCCAGTGTAGACAGGAGAGAAATGTGAAGCTTGAACTGGTAAGGAAGGTGTGGAGGGGGCTGTTTGGTTGTGGGTATCCACAGTGATGGAATACCCATCACACACACACACACACACACACACACACACACACACACACACACACACACACGACGGGAGGATGGAAGAGGGACAAAAGAGACAAAAGATACAACACCAGATCTCCAAACACATAGCCTGTCTTCTGCATTGTTACATTTTGGTTTTTACTCAACATGAACATAATGTTCATTTCACAAGTTCACAAGGTGCCCTGGTCTACATCATTCTTTACAGTCTGAAAAGCATTGTAGATATTGGAGACCGTAAAGAAATAAGATGCTTTTTTTTTCTAAAATTACCAGACTGGTTTAGAGTTTTAATTATATGTCCTGCCTCATCGTTACTGAATGCCACAATCTGACGTGCACTGTGCTAATCATGGGCTATTGTTTAATACATTTAAGTAACATAAAAACATTTTTAGCCTGTGTGACTGACAGTTGTGTCGATTACCAACATATCACTAGGTTGGTATAAAGTTGGATAAACTTAAAGAAGCTTCCAATATAGTAAGCTATTTTTGGCGTGTTGGTGTAACATAGCTTGATACAGTTTCAGGGGTGCAAGCTTTTATGTAGTGAAGCTGTATTTATTGAGGAGTAACTGGTTTTGACTAAACTTTTCAAGTAGTTTACCCAACACTGGGGGGTCCAACACAGCACATACTCAGGATGGATACCCACCCATGCCTTCCTGATGCTGAAAGAGGGAGACGCAGGTGAACGGTTACGAGACCAAGACAAAGCAGAGACAGAAAAGGAGGAAGTAGTAGAGGAAGCAAGAAGGCAGTAGAAGGAACCACCACACCTCCACCTCCGCTTGCTCCAGAGCTCCCACACCTCTGCATACTCCAGAGCTCTACAGGTGTACGGCAGTGGAGAAGCAATGGACTTCTGGGAGCAACCAATGCCGTACACCAACTCCACCCCTTAAAGGGATAATCCAGTGTGTTCCGACCTAATCTCCATCCACCTATACTGCAGTATGGCCAAGAGAGAGATTAAATGTTAAGGTTTCAGTTCTAAGAGTTTTGAAGGAGAAGAACAGAAAATGCTCAAGGTATGGGATAACATTTAAGTGAATGTTCATTGTTAAGATGCTCTAAATGTGGAAGAACGAAAGAAAGGTGAATAAGAATATTCATTTAAATGTATTCCTTTAAGGTTTTGGTAACTCTGAACTGAGCAAAAGGCAGAGTCTGCCCACAGCTTCCAGAATCATGAGCTTTTCAGAAGGCAGTTGTTGCTTACGCTAAAACCGCTGTACTCACTTTCACAGTTCTCATTAACTTCCGTCAGATTTAGTGAGTCCATACCCTGTCCTTTGACCCCTCCTCTCCAAAACCCCACCATGCCCACCCTTCTACATGCATGTGCAAATATAATTTTGAAAGTTTATCTGTTAATTAAATAGTTCAGTAGCATCGCAGATATTTTACCCACCTCAGGGAATGTATTTTACTGGCAATTATCATGATATAAAAACTGTTTATCCAAAAGTTTTTTGTGAAATAAGTTAATCAACATGTTCTACCCAACATACACTTTTCAAACCCACTGCCATGTAAGTTTAAACATAACTGGTTAAAGGGGCTACTTCTGGGTGCTCTAGCATGGTGCTATTCATGCTGTGGTCACAGCTACTTCATTACATCCTGACCTGGAAGAAGATCCCAAGTAAAGGCACATCTCACAGAGAGAGGCCAAGAGAGGACTCATCTTACAGTGGCAAGGTCCATCTTCTCTGCTGCTCTCTGTCTCTCTCTCTCTCAACAACAGGCAGGGAGGCTCCAACAAGGCACCCCTCCCCCGCCCAAGGCCTATTGTCCCTGCTGCTTGCACCTCTTGTCTCTCTCAGGGGATGTTTTCTGGTGGTTGAGCATGGAGTCATTTGGGAGCTAATCTAATTTTTGGGGGGGAGGTGTGTGTGTGTGTGTGTGTGTGTGTGTGTGTGTGTGTGTGTGTGTGTGTGTGTGTGTGTGTGTGTGTGTGTGTGGAGGGGGGTTAAGGGGAGAGTGCAGACAGGGGGATGATCCTGTTGAGGACTGGCTTTCAACCTCCTGACTGCTGCTGCATACCCAAAGTTCCTTAGTTAATCTGGGCCAGTGCTAGTCAGTATGGGTTAAGCCCTCAAATCGGGCTAAATCCAGATCTAAATCCAGCGTAAAATGGAAGAATGAATCATTTCAGCTATGATTAACCTGGGTTGGCATCACACCTTTAACCAAATACGATACACATTTACTTAAACACTACCCTTTCTGCTTCAACAACCCTCAAACATCCACTACTGAGAGAAATTCTATAAAGTGAAGCTCAGATCAAGCTGCCAAGGTTGTGTTATGACAGAAGACTAAAATGTTCCACTCAGACATGTTGTTCTGCTTTACCTGACTAGTGTTTTAGAACATAAGTGTGTGTTCAAATGACTGCATGGTAATACGTGTGTGTAATATAAGTGGTGTTACAATATATGTTTTACTGCCATATATTACTATTAGCCTGAATGCACTGGAGATGCATTTAAGCTTGTCGATGTAAACACAAAAGTCCCTACCATTAAATATATTTCACCTCAGTGTTGAATGAGAGACTTAAGATAATTGTTGAGAAGTAGCGTTTACTTTAACCAGGTCGTACTTTATCAGATAAATATATGGTGTGAAAGACACACGCATCATCTGACTCTTGATGAATTCTGAACTAAAAGTATACAGCTGAATCAGTAGTGTACAAGTCAGCTCTCCGACAAACGCCTCTCCAGTTTACAGTCTAAATTAAGCTCTAACGGAAGCATTATGCCCACATCTGTCTGCCCTACTTCAATAGCATGTATGAAAGAACAGCTTCCACACAGCTCTCATCTCCCAGGCCTTAGGAATTAATAGCCATGTGGGATGGGTTGCCATGGGCCAAACTTCACCCCCAGCAGTGTGTCGGTTTCTGGCTGTGAAGACATGTGTCAGAGCCATATTCCTGCCATAATGAAGGTGGCCAGGGTGGAGACGACGGCCAAATGTAATCAGCAGGAAAGCTTTAAAAAAAACACCCCACCCCATAACTGCTTATACATGGAAGGGCACAGACACATAACGCAGCATGCAACCTGAAGGTGTGAAACTTAATTGTTTTGCAAGTGAGAAATGGTACTTAATACTCAGAAATCATCATCATTTGCAAACATGCTGTAAAGTGTTACACTGACCTGAGCCTGTGTTACTAGAATGTAGAAAGGATCGATCACATCAGTCTAGTACCATTTCAAGACTGATTCAAGGTCAGCATGTAAACCAATTTATTTGTTCAGTTAATTGGAAAGAAAACAAGCAATGGCACCAGCATTAATTTTACATTATGCTGCGTTTTTTTTCCAGACAGACCTTCAGTAGTGTGGCAAGCGCTATAGTAGTACAGTAGAGCTTCAGTCCAATAGAGCAAAATGACAAAGGTTTAAAAATTTGAATATTTAAAAAGACATCATCCCTTACAAGTCACCCCCGTACGAGAGTACGAGAACATGGTTGTCCAGGTTGTCCATTAGGTGCTAGCCAGCATCACAAACATACCTGCAACCTTTCTGTAGACGGACAGTGAAGGAGGGAGACCGCCAGGGTTGAGCGACACAGAGGGGAAATAAAAGCAGAGCCTAATCAAAAGTGAGCAAGCCAACATGCTACGAATGTTAACGGTTTCCGCTGACCGCCATCCGGACATCCTCAAAACATCACTTAACGAAAGCCTTATTCATCAAATTACTCTTACCCATCCCCCCACCCAGAACCTGCATGCACGGGGAGTCATTAACATAAGACATCACATCTGTTCGTGATCAGGAGAGCACTGACCCACACAAGAGCCCCAGATGTTGCTTTTCCTAAACTCCAGCTCAGCCGTGCGACAAGAGTCTCCCTGGACACTTCACATGCTCTTTAGACCGACCTCCTGGGACAGGAAAAGACTACTGGCATATGATGCAATTCAGAACTACAGTGCCAATCTATTAAGTTTCAGTATACTGTAAAGGACTAAAATGACTAAAGTGGTTCTTGTTGAATGAGTCTTAGCAGGTAGCCTTAGGACACTGGCTGCACAGAGAGGAGCTCTGTTAAGACTTGCTGGAGCACTTGCCTGAGGGTGTATTTACCACAAGGGCATGCACACACACGCTCGTGCACACGCACGCGCACACATATGTATTATTACAAAACTAAAAATGCCCAAAAGGTCTGCTCCAGGCTCTGTCCAAGTTAAAAACAGGATGTGTGTGCATATGTGCTACAGAGGCTCTGTCGACGGGCTACCACAGTCCTGCGCACTTCTCATGAAACTACAGAAAATATGAAACACTGTTGACAGTGCCATTTATACTGAGTATATGTAATATTTAAGAATACATGTGAACACGCTTCTCATGTTTTGAATTATACATTACATGTGCGTGTGTGCACATGAGTAGCGTAGTAGCAGTTGAGTTGGGAAACTGCAGAGTTAGGAAAGGAATGTTGCTGGAGACAGGTCAGCCGTGAGGTAGAGTTTCAAATAAGGCAAACGGATATTTAAAGCTTGAGGCTCTGCTTGGAACCAACTAAAAGGCTGTTGGCGTATAAAATTAACCCACAACAACCACAAAATTATACTCCCCTTCTAAAAGGTTTTCTCTGAAAGCATACATTATGCTGCATAATGAAACCATTCCATATGATCTAAACACACAAAAAAAGGCCATCTTTCTTTTTCTCCAGTTCCCATCATTAAGGTCATTACCAACCTAATAAAGCTTTCAGAGGCTTGGACCACCCTCAGAGTGATGTTTTAACTGTCTGCAGACAGGTCACAACCAACATAACTAAGTACTCGCAGAAATATGCTTTTGAAAATATATTTTCACAGTATTGTAAACTAAGTCATTGGGAATATGCTGCTGAAAGACGAAGTGCTGTAGAGAGGTTACCTGGTAGTAGCTTTTGATGTGTCGAATAACAGTGGTGAGGTTCTGAACTCTCAAGCTGACGTCATTGTTAATCTGCTTGTTCACCCGATGGTTTGTAGGATTGGGGTCTCTGTTGAAAAGAGTTAATCAGTTAAGCACAATACAAACTTACTACAAAATACCCAGAGGTTTTATAACAAAAACAAGAGAAGTTTCAAGAGAAACATCCATCAACCACCATCAAGGAAAACACATAGAAATGATTAATTTATGCATGAAGATGCAAAGTGCAAGGCAATGCAATACACATGTGCTACAGCACATACATGGTGCTGAAGCGCATATATGAACCAGGTGCAGTGTGTTTCTGCTTCTTATATACTATTACAGAAAGAACAGTTGGATAATGACAAAATATTAATGACAAAAGAAACTGTCCATAGCCAGGCTGCGAGTGTGAGTGGGTGGGGCTTTAGACGCCGAGGGTCCAGGTTACAAGTGAGAGGGCGTGGCCAAAGCAGCCTATCCGCAGAATGACCGGGTGGGCACACACACATCTCCAGTGCACCCACAACTCCCTTATTTGTCCTCTGCTCATTTCCATTTGCTTTGTGAGCACAGCATGCAAATTCTGCCAGCCTGGCTCATGTGAAAGAACTCTAGTAAAGAGCAGGGAACTGTTTCTCAACATCATGGTCCCCTTAGAATAGTTTCTGTCTAGTCCTTACGCCAGAACAACTGTCGCGCGATTCACCATTGGAGCCTTTTTTTCTCTTTTTATATTTTTTTATTTAAAGAGCCATAGATACTGAAAGTGACAGAGTTGAGAAAAACACAGGCTTGTTTGGTGAGCTGGGTGGAGAATGGGTAGGGTGCACACAGAGGGCATCTGCCAGATGGGATGTGTTAAGCAGGAGAGACTTTCTAGGTCTTGCTGTCATTATTATTATTATTATTATTATTATTATGCATTTTTTGCATGATGTGCAAGCATGTCTTGGCATGCTGGTAAGAGACATTTTCACACAATTGTACTCATCATAACATGTTCAGCAAAATTCTTACGGTATAATGTAAAAACAAAGAATAAAATGGACCGTCAAAATCTGAAATAAGAAAACTGAAATCATTAGGCAAATAAAAGTCTGTTGTATACAGATGTGCTAGAACAGGTGAATGTTAATGAATGTGTGAGAGGAATACACCACTGATACACTGAGAGAAAGAATCACTTGTTCGTTGAGAGAAAGAATCACTCGTTGCAGATCACAAGAAACAGGAAAATTGGGTGTAGAACTCTATCCCTGTCCTGGTCCCTCAAACTAAAATACACAGAAATCTCTCTGAGAACTAAAAACGTGTAGTAAATTACTTTAGACCAAATCCTCACTGAAAATAAGCTAAATGTCACACTGAATTAATCCACAGTAACCACAGAGATCAGTGAGATACGAGTTAGAGGAGCATGAAGTGAAGTCGCTTACATCATAAGAAGTGATTCTGGTTAATGGTAATAAAGCAGTCTGTATTTGTACAGGCTTGTCACAGCAACAAACGGCACAAGGACTTCGCAGACGCTGCATGACTGCTACTGTGTGGCGTGTCACACTGAAGATGAGCAGGAGAGGGAAGGAAATGCACCGTCTTAGAGAAGCTCACACACAACCTCATCACGTGTCACTCCTTAAGGCTGCACCATTCAATCCACCACCACCCCCCTCCCAACACACACACACACACACACACACACACACACACACACACACACACACACACACGTGCGCACGCGAAGATTTTCTTTGAGTAATGGTTGTGGGTAAGCTTGCTCATTAATAAAGGAATGGACCAGCCAGCAGAAGAGAAAGTGGGTTAAAGGACAGCACAGCGGGGGTGTCCAGGGTTAGTGAGGGGCACGTCAGTTAGCACAGCTGGTCAGTACACAGAGTCACACAGAATAGCGAGTGGGCGAGTCTGCAAAGAGGAGCGTCATGGCTAAAATCAACCTTATTTAACGCAAATATGAAGACAGTTCCCCATTAGCTTTATAAGCAAATACATATAAGAACTTCAAATTGTTAGGTGTCCCTGCTTATAACCAAAGCAATAAGCAATTCAAGCTTGAAACTTTGTTTTTTTTAATGGGTTGGTGACTAGGGGTTCTTCTGGGCATCTGGGAATGTATACATATGAGGAGAGAAACATGTCTTCCTCAGCTATGTAAGTGGCAGAATTGTATTTTCAGTAACTTTCGTTCTTTAATAGGTGCAGTAGTGCTGGGTACGGGCAATGTGAGAGAAAGGGGCCGTTTTCAATTTCAATTTCATTTCAAATTTCAAAATTTTCAAACGAGATGGCTGAAAGATTAATTAACAGACAAAAATCACACCACACACAGTCACCTGGCAGCCTGCAGTTGTGCCTAAAGGCAGCGCCATGTCCAACTTACAAGTCATAAAAAAAAAAAAGCTGCGTGTCATAAAAGACACCTGTGGCCCCGTCTCTGCATTCATGTTCCCTCGGAGGTTACAGCAGAGCAAGGTGAAACTTCTTAACAGTTATTTTCAGTCAGTAGCAAAAGTGCCAAAAGAAACGTGCTCACAGTGCGTCTGACTGCATCTCTTCCACTAACCAGTCTCTGTTGTAGCAGAGAAACGAGACAGAGAGCAGATACAGCAGTCGGCTTCAGGGCCCATTAAAAGCTAAAATTATGGGTGTGATGATGCATGAAGGCACCAATGGTGTCTATGCACAGCCTGAACATCAGATAGGATGTGGTTTCAGAAAGACAAGTCACACAACAGGTGCAAGAGAACCACACAGACATACTATGCACCAGCACTGGAACTACTTACATGTGGGTCATGATCTTATGGAGGAAGACCCCATCTACCAGCTCCATGAACATAGAAAGCTCGTCATCTGCGTTAGAGGCCAGTGGTCCTAAAGTCTTCACCTGCAAAAAGAAGGAAAGTGTGACTAATTACAGTAGCTCCAAAACAGAGTTATCAAAACTATATAGAGTTTCACATGTCACCCAGGAAGGCTGCACCATTCAGTTCTCACATCCCGCTTCCCATGCCTCATTATTCAAAGCAGCAGAGCAACATCCTAAAGTTCAGTCCTATGGCCTTGATATGAGAGGTGTGAGTAGCCTAGATAGAGAATTATTACACTGAAACACAAAGGCTGGGGTGGGGGGGGTGCTAACGGTAGGGTGGCCAGCCAAACAGGACATGGGGCCAGAGTAAAGGGGTCATGGGAAGAGCTGCAGGTTTCACTAGCCCGTCTTGACAAGCACCACTGGCAGGCATGAACACTACACACTTCTGCTCAGTGCCTACTGCCATTACTGGCCAGAAGGCACTGGTGGATACATCGCTTACATACAATGCAGTAACTTGTTTCTGCTCTTAGTGTTGAGTGTCTAGAAACATGGAATCACTGCGAGTTATTTGTAAAATACTTTAAAATTAGAAACAGTAACAACATTTACGTGAAACTAAGTAAACTTTTAAGCTATTAAAGACCTGGCTTCGTTGTTTTCCCCATAATAACTACTTAGACTTTAAATAAAACAAAGCATGATATTCAATAATGGGTCGAGAACAAAAACAAACATACATATACACATATATACATATATACACATATATACATATATATATACACACACACACACACACACACATATATATATATATATATATATATATACACACACACATGCGTCAAAAACTGGCATAATATAGTGGAGTCCTACACGATGATGAACTGCAAAAGTCACTAGTCGAAACTGCTCAGTGCTAGATATCTAATTATGTGTTTTTAAAAAAACAGATCAGGAAAAAAACAACTCAGCAGGTGCCGTATCTTCATATTCCACCGTATTATTTTTTAATCCGCTTTGACTTACCCAAATCACCAGAGGGGACTCCATGAAGTTCGACATTAGCTCAGAGACAGTAATATCCATTTCCAGAACCAGCAATAAATCCCCAAAACGCTTGAAAATTTAGGTTACTGCCAAAAATGACATCCAAACATTCCTTGATGTTATACCCTCCACATTGCTGTCTGAGGAAGAACAATGCCGTGTTGGTCACCCGGAATCAAACCAACTTTTAAAATGAAAAACATAATAAAACTTCACGTTTAAATAAATTTTCAGACCGTGTACACCACACAGGAAAACACCGTACTTTCAACACACATTAACGTGGCGCGGTTTGTTCGTTGATAAACTTTTACGACATCATTTCCTATTGAAGAAAGATCAATGAGTGGTCTCAGACAAAGTAAAACATAGGCTCCAGTCCGCTCCTGTGAACGATACGGAACACTAATTTATGAAGATAAACTTGTGTATGTTCCAGCTTAAAATATGAAACTAAAAAAACTCAAGAAAAAACGTAGATCCTGTAATATCGCAATGGATTAAAGTTCACCTCCACCCCATAGTCCAAACGCTTAACTTGTGTTACTTCGTTGCCGAGCATTCAACCTGTGCTCGGCATGAATAGCATGGCACAATGACATCCCAAAGAACCAATCAGAAATCTGTCTACACCTAACCGGGTAAAAAATAACCAATGACTGACTCCTGGGAGCTGGGTTTAATTCGAAATGACGTAATAAACCGACCGAATTGTATTGAGGACCACTGAACCTTCTGACATTTTAGCACAATAACGTTTCAGCTCAATAGCACCCTCCGGTGTTGAATCTCTAACGTATTACAAAGGGGGTAAATGGCGTATTCTAATACACGCATGAACTGAACCAGCAATTAGCCTCGTAATCACCTGTTGACTTTATTGTTGACACAGGAAAAACATAAATGTGTACGGGCTCTTACCAGATTCTCTTACCAGAATATATTTATCTGGCCAGTGGCCGCAGCCACAATTTATTAGATTTATTATTTAGCAACATGAAATTACAAAGGTCGTGTGTTTGAATGCAACTGACGGGTATGTTTTTGAGACTATTTATACTGCAGTTTTAATTAGGTGCAAAGAAAATGTTATTAAGCTACAGTTCTAAACGGGTGGAACTGATAGGTTGTGGCTGCAGCGTAACACTATGTCACGTGATATGAACATATACAACTTCAATGGACTTCAATGACAATACTGACCACTTGCGTCTGAATTGTAGGACCATAAAACTATGGTTTGTTCTGCATCGGTTACTGTCCAAACTGTTTTTCCTATATGTACATTAAAGCAATTAAAGCTATTTGTACTTAAATGTGAGCCAGTGCCTCTGTGTTCTTACATTTTCTTTAACTTAACACTTACATTTTCTTTAACTTAACATTAACTTTTAAAGACCCAGGGAACCTAAATAATGTGGTTGAAGAAGGGTGAATTTCTGCGAGTTTCCTATGAAAACGACTAATAAATTATACATTCTGACAGAATATTTACATTTTCTTTGTAAAATAAGAAGGATCAGACGGGAAGAGTGTGGTTTACAGTGTTATTATGGATTAATTATCGCCCTAACCGTATATGTATAGAATAAAAGACCGGCTTGTTTTACTCAAATGGATTTTCATTTATTCCTTGAGCGGAATTTAAAGATGAGCCTACACGTCCATGAATGGCCTCAAAGACAAGCTGGATGAGGTTTTTATATGATGACGTCACAGGCGGCAAGTACAGGTTACCAGTTTTGAAAATGTATTATTTCATCGACGGAACTTACATCTAACAAGCAGAAGAAAAGGATTACATCTCATAGACTGGGTAAGTTCATTTTTCATTGTCTATGCTATGAAACAGCTATTAATTTATAGAAGAAAATCGGGATTGGAGTGTATGGCGCAAGCAGGCGACTTTTTTAGAATTAAGGTTCTTTTCTAAATTAGCTCGCTATTTTTAAAGTGTATCATTAATACGTTAGGGCTTTGCATTTACGGCATTTGGCTGACGCTTTTATCCAAAGCAACTTACAATTGCAACTGAATACATCTTGAGCAGTTGATGGTTAAGGGCCTTGATCAGGGGCCCAACAGTGGCAACTTGGCAGAGGTGGGGTTTGAACCAGCAACCTTCTGATTACTAATCAAGTACCTTAACCAGTAAGCTACCACTATCCACGTGTTTCTTAACGTTTCTTAATAATAATGACTGTTTGCTAAGATAGCCTGTAATATTGTGAAAACCTGCATTATTTGATCTACTTGAAAATTATGCAGTACGCACATGCATGTATGATTAATATAATACATTTTATGGCCAAGCCTTTTATTCACAAAATGTAAATTCATGTGTAAAAAGAACATTTGTGTTGCCTAAATAATGGAACTTTATATTTAATTAGTTAATCCAGCTCTATTTAAATAAAAAAGCTATGAGGAATAACCCTAACCCTAGTTAACGCTAGCTACGTAGTTTAGTTAATAACGAGGGACCCATCACTTGTATAGTTTTTTAGATCCGTCTTTTGTATGTGTAGATATAGTATATTTTAATATATTTTAATACTTTGATAGAGTGTAGCTCATTTTAGCCAACTCGAGCTAATGGCAAGTCCGGCGTGTAAGACGAGCGTTACGGTAGCGAGAGTTTACTTGCTATCTAGCTAACATACCGCAAGTAGCTAGATGTTGTAGGATCGGAAAATGATGTTATATGCATTTGTCTTATCGTCACTGGTGCGAGAAATATATTGTTTTAATTTAGACTAGAAGGAGCACTGCGGGTTTCTATGGGTGAGCGCCCCATGCAACTGAGAAAAAATGCAGACTGAGTACCAAAAAGTCAGAAGTTGGTTACGAAGTTTTAGGCCCATTATTATATCGTATCTGTTTCACAGTAACTCAACTGCAACTGCTTTCTTTCTTTTTTGCTTATGTATGCCCAAATGCTATGGTAACGAAGTGATGCACGTTTAAGACCTCGTCGTATACCTTACTTAATACTAGCTATCATTTGTTCTGTTCTGTATCGGATACTGTCAGTGGTGTTTTTCTTGTATGTATTCCAGTAGAGCTACCGGTTTGTTGATAGCAAGCATATTATAGTCTTTAAGCTACCTTATAGCCAGCCCATAACAAAATAAAAGTAAATATTGATCTGGATCCCGGACATGTCTGGTAAAATATGGGCATATAAAGCATAATTTTATTCCGTGAACTGCTCGTTTTTTAATGTGCTTCACTGAAACCACTGACCACTTGCGTCTGAATGATAGGATCGATCAGTATGAATATCAGTAAGAAGCGGAACATCAAAAAAGATCGTACCGTTAATGTGATTTAATCCGCTGTTAATACGTCTGAAACGTTAACTACAGTATACACTACAGTACAACATGTTCCGACTCAATTATTTGTCTTGAAGAATAACACGAGCCAACGGTAAAGGTGCAGATACGGTTGTTTCTGAAGCGTGTATGGAAGCTGTCCTCATCGGCCCAGTCTGATAATGCCAGCACTTTGCCTGGACCGTCACAAAGGAACTTCCTCTCTGCTTCCCACAGCATATATAGAGCTGTTCGAGAGAAGGTTTATGGATTTCTTCTGGGGCTCCAGGAATTGTCAACAAAAAGAGACACTTCTCCACATGTCAATCCTGTTGAAGCTGCAAGTGTGTTATCCCTCAGTGCAATGACATCTACAATACATCCAAGAACTGAGGTTAATATAGACCATTGCACACGTGAAGTTATTGGCAAGCTTGTGGAGTTCTACAGGAGTGAGGTACTTCTTTCGAAATCAAACTCCTTCAAAATGTCTCAGATCCCCAAGGCAACAAGTCTGTGTTCAGCTGTTCCATCTAAAATGGATATAATTACAGCTGTTGGAGTAGCATGTCCCTCTGTTGTGCCAGTGACAAATAATAACCTGGTCATGGAAATATCCAACAGTGAGGATGGAAGTTTTTCTGAGAGGCCAGTTTTAGCTTCTCACTTTGATACACCAGACTTTGCCCTAAACCAGCCAGCAAGTCTAACACGTCATGAGGCAGACATATTTGAGGAGGGCTCTCTTAACTCCTTAACTCTATCCATGCTGTGCAACAGCCCATCCTCTCTATGCTTATCTGACCTATCAGCTTCACCCACTTTCTCTGGCCAAGACACGCCAGCATTCAGTGCAGGTGTTAATGGCCAGCAAACGGAAGTCCCTGGACTGAGTATGAAGTTTTCTGATACCCCAGTCACAGCTTCAAAAACGGTTGCAAGTGCTCTAGTGAGAGAGACAATGGATACTCATAGCAGTAGTGGCCAGAAAGGTCTGTCCCACTATAGTAGCACCAGCCCAGTGAATAATCCTGTGGATGTGAAAAGGAGGCATCTGGGGTTCCGTTTTATTCTGAAGAAAGCTCGTACAATCTGTGTTCACTGGAAGGTAGGGATAAGTTTTTATAAATATTTATATCACACTAATATTATATTATATCCTGTTTCATAACACGGTAGAACAATTGATTATCTTACGGCCAGTCATCTTGCTACGTTTGTGAATCCTGATTTGTCGGTTTGCTCTGTCTTTAAGAAATCAAATAAAGTGAATCCTGCTTGCCTGGTACCCGATGACAACACTCCCTGCTCCTCCTCTGGACATCTTCAGGAATGTAAGTCCAAGACTCAGAATACCCTTGAGAAGATGACACAGTTATACCAGTGTTCTATCAGTGTTTTGTTATTTTGAGATATGCTGTAGTTCTCATTAATCTTATCTTTTACAGCTTCACATCTTGAACCAAGGGTAAAGACTTCTTCATCCACCAGAGAAAAGGGTCGCAAGCTTCTGTCCCGGATGTGTTCAGCAATCTCCAACGCCCTGCCAAACCCATTCAAATGCATGACTAGACAACCATCCTAAGCATTGCTTCAATTTTAACCAATAAAGGCTCTCTGCAGCAAAATCCTGCATATGTTTTTATTTATTGATTACCTGAGGTTTAACAGGTAATGTTAAAAGTGGATATAAACTGATATAAACTGTTACAAACTGGGGTTTTTTTGTAAAGACCAAGAACAAATAGAGAATTATAAATGTGTCTCTTAATAATCTACACATGTGAAAATGAATAAACACAGATATAAGGGCAAAGCAAACAATCAGGAGAGAAAACCTCTGGTCATCTCCTTGTCACTTTTAGACATTAAATCTGATAAAATGCAAGCAGGGGGTGGAGCTTGGGCAGGGTATAGACTACATTCACATTATCAGGCTAAAGTGACTCAGACCTGATTTCCTTTTTTTTTTAAATTTATACTGATATTAAAAACATTGCAGACCTTGTCAGGCCAGAGCTTCAACACAGAACCAGAAGCAGTCACAGTCAGTCTGTGGAGGACCAGGTCCTCATTGGTCTGTGCTTCTATTCATCTGTGTCTTTTTACCAAGTTGTTGGTGACGGTATAGGAATGGACAAATCGACTGTGAGTGACGTGGTGAAAACTGTGTCAGTCACTTTGGCCAGCCTGGCCAATCAGTTTGTCTGTTTTCCAAGGGATGACCAGATTTCCCAGACCAAGCACAGGTTCTTACTTTTTTAAGGTTAATAATGCACCTGAGCCTGAAAATGAAGACATACCACCAACATTCTCTCAGAATGAGAGAGTAACTGGACATGCAGTACGGGAAGGCTTGGCAGAAACTTTTTTTGAACAATGTGGTCTTTGCACTTATTACGTCTCTAATTAAAGTTAAAATTGTTTTTGTTTTTTAAAATTTTGACAACTATTGAGGATTATTTTATTGTCATCTTACAGTTCTGTAGTGTAGTCTAGAATTTCAACTGTATGAAATAAAAAAAAATCAGTCAATAAATGTATATCTTACTACATGATGAATGTTATTTGACTAGTTTGAATTTAATTTAAATCACATTTTGTTCCTGAAATCCACCTTGAATCCACCAACCTGCTGGGATCAGGGTAATCTAGATTTTTTCGATCAAAGTAATCCCAATCCTGCTAAAATGTTTTTAACAATACAAACTGAGGGTTTGATTCAGGTAAAACCCAGGATTGGATTATGTGATCTAATCAGATTTCAAAATCCATTTTTGGTTTTGAACAACCCATTTTCAAGATTTTATCCAATCCATTATCCAAAATCCAATCGGATTACCTTTGAACAACTGGCCCCTGGAGCCTCAGATATAGCATGAGTATCTTGGCAGGCTAACAACAGAGGGATGAACAGCGATGTAACAAATCCACAATGATGAACTGAAAACCCAGGTATACACTGGAGATCAAAATTAGAGAACAACACACGGTTTCCTAAATGTCAAGATCATTGTGTAGTCCTATGTGAAATTATTCTAACAGGAGTGAAATAGCAGAATTTTAATCTTATTCATACTTTTTATACATTCTAAAGGACATAAAAAACTTAAATCAGTTCACCACTGAACACTGTAAGGATCTGTCTCGTCATACAGTGTCTCGACATTTAGGAGTATTTGGACTGAAAGCCCACTCCACAGTGAACAAACCTCTCATTAGCAGAAAGAATAAAAAAGCTAGACTCACCTTTGCTGAGGAGCATGTTGTGTGGACAGAGGAGA
>JAOXYF010000011.1:2871053-2912048 GCA_028565775.1 Sternarchorhynchus goeldii
ACTAGTGATGTCCTGTGGCTGCAGATGTGCTGAAGTCATTCAAAGCAAAGGCCTGTACACTTCCTACTGATTACTGATGGTTGTATCATTCAGAAAATGTAGTAGTCATTGCTGTTCTCTAATTATGATCACTTTTTTTTGCAAAATAAAGGTTTCATGTTGATATACTCTGGTTATTTTGTAAAATACTGTTCTAGTGGCATGGTGTACCCCTTACAGAAAATCCTTGAAATGTTGATCAATGTAGATTACATTTTTTCTGAAAAAATCAAGTGTTCATACATTGTTCTCTAATTTTGCTCTCCAGTGTATCTTCTGAGGTTTCAAAAAGCATATGATAGCAACTGCTTCGTCTGGCCAATTGGATTCAAGGGCTGATTTGTAGAAGATGTTTAAAATTATTTTAAGAATACATAAGAAGAGCCTATACCATAAATATGACTTTCCTCCTTTAAGGGACTTTGTCTCTGAAGAACAAACAACTGGCAAATTCAACTGCAAACAAAAAGTTTATTGGTTTTACAGGTTTAGCCTCATAGCTTTCCTTCAGGTCATTGTACATGGTTTATGCTCTACATGCAAATAGTGGAAAAGTACGTCAACAGAAAAAGTGGAAAAGTACGTCAACACCAAAGTGAATGATACATAGATCACACATTGTATGTCCTGGGACGCTACTTTTTAAACAGACCATTTAAAAAAAGATAATATCCCCATTATAAATCCATTCTAGATTTCCTAGTGTACTAACACTACCTAAAAGAATGGGTTACTTTGGCTATACCAGGTATATTAAGTCAATGTGGTATAGAGGGAGTGTCTAGGAAGTATATAATACACTAAGAGGCACTGACTGAAACACAGGTGTAAAAAGAGACATTACAGCCAGTTCAGATTCGATCAAGTATTAATTATATGATTATATTACATTCTACACTTTTTCCATTAAATGTTATGCACCGAATAATATGTATTGTACAATTATTTACGATAAATTATCTGACAACTGCAACTTATACAAAATTGTGAATTCTTATTTTGTGCTTCGAGATTCAGTGTTCATTATGTATTTTCCCCACCTTTGACATTACTCCCTTTCATGTTACAGTCATACTGCCATTAAACATTCTTTGCGTTATACATTCTGAAACTGAACATTTGGTCTGGGCAAACTATGTTTCAGGAGTCTCCCCCGCGTTTGCTTTGAGTGGCGCTGACCAAACATTAAATTTGCATATTTTTATATAACGTGATATTAATATGATGGGGATGAAAATGAGACACATGATGCATGATTTTGCTACCTGCATTGGCTGCTCTACATTTAGAACAATCTTGGCCAATCTGGATCAGAGACCATTAGAGCCTATGAGATATGAGAAAGTAAAAACAGATATGTAATCACATAGCACCATGGTAAATAAATACATTCATTCATGCATTAGACTAACATGTTGAGGCATAGAGGTTCTGAAAAGTATTTCATACACGTTTGTACATATTCTTTCATTTGTCTCTAACTGGTATTGTCTGTCAATTACAGCCATTTAATATCCATTATTATTATTATTATTATTATTACTATTGAAAAATACATTGCTATATTGAACAATAATTGACAACTGTGCTCGGAGCACTTTTTTATTTTATACTATAGTGTACAGTGTAGAGACCAAACTTCAAGATTAAACCTCTGTATGGCTAAACAACATTTACAGAAACTGCAAAGTCTGGCTCTATCTAAATTCTAAAAGTTCCAAAGAAAAGAGCACAGTATCACATTTTGCAACCATTATTTGGAAAAGTAATGTAAATTGATAAAACACTAATTATGTGATTAAAATATACTACATAATCTAAAGAAAGCAATGCCTGGGAATAAAATTAAGTAATGACAAAAAAGATACAAACAATCTTTGGTTGACTGTGATAATAGTGGTTTGGTGCTTTTATTAGGATAAAATGTGAATCTAGCAGGACTTTGGCTAACAAAAGCTGGGGAAAAAAACTAACAAAAAAAAACCCAACACAAAACATGGACTTTAGCCACAGTTCATTGACTTACATACAGCCAGGGATGCCATTTTCAATCATACAGTCTAATATAATGTAAAAAACGTAGTATGGTGATAAAAATCTCCTTATTTCATCCCTTTCCAATTTGTCCTTATTTGTCTGTTCTCTGTGAGGTCCTGGACTATTAGGGCTCACTTCACTTCTTTTTGGTGAACAAACTGAACCTCTTCTCTTTGTCCTTTTTGGCAGAAGGGATTTCTGGGATGGTATAAGAGGATGAAGACTGTGGTAAGCTCCAAACCCGAGCCTCTAAGGGCCCTACCACAGGCTCATCTGTAGATGACTGTGCTGCCTTCTCTATGGCTTGAGTCCAGATGTGCAGCTCCTCCTGGGGTTGAAAACAGCATGCAAAGTATTAAACATATGTGGTTAAACACATGTCCGAAACAGATGCCTGTTAAATAGATCCCAGCAACTGAAGGATGAGTGGTGAAATGAAAGTGAAACTGACCTCATCTTTACACTGGAACAGGTACTCACTACCATCTCCAAGCCTGACAACAGAGGGTCATTTTATGTTTTATAAAGCTGTTAATGTTTTTTATATACATGAAACTGTTAAGTCCTAGATTATTCGATTTCAAAACAGCTTTCGCGAGAAAGATGTTGGATGGCATTAGATGGAGTTAAAAATAAATGCCAATAATACTGGTGGCTGGTGGATCAGTTCACCTGGGGGAGCTCAGCTCAAAACCGGAAACAGGAATTAGATGTGTGCTGATCATCTGATAATAACACTAGTATTACTTTCATTTCTGCATCAACAATACATGTTGGATCCTTACCGAAGTTTAAACACCTGCTTCTTCTTTTTGTAACTGGTCAGCACCTCACATGTAGCATTGCTAAGTGACAGTGGCTCTTCACCATGGTATGTGACACCATGGGCAAAGCTTTTGCCATCTTTGTAGGCACAGAGCTGCCCAGGTTTTAACACGCAGTAGATGTTGTTCCAGGACCTGAGACAAGAGATCAGGTGACAAAATCCATTGTACAGCAGTAATGCCACACTAGCTTTGTTTTGTAAATCTTGCTAAGTATTAAACTAGCAAGTCTAAAATGGAAGAGACTAGACAAGTGTTTAGCAAAACTACAGGATGCAAAAAACACTAGCCACAATTGGTATGTATCCATCACCTGTTGGATGCCTTTTTATTAGGCCCTTCCAGCTCATGTTTACGAGCCAGGGTCCCCTCCATCAGTGTGGCCTGAATCTGTGGAGCTGCAGCGGGGAGAGTGGTGGCCTGTTCTGCCTCCTTGGTGTCGTGGGTGGATGAGGACGCCACTGGCTCCAAGGAACTACTCTCCTGAATGTCTGAAAGCACGAGTACCGTGGAGTCGCCTACAGTGCTTTCCACGTGGCCTGAACTGGGATCAACCTCTACCAAGCCAGCCTGAAAACAGATACAGGTGCACAGGTATGGCTTGAGAAATAACACTGAGCCTAAATAATGTATCTATGTCAGCAAAGCTTAAATGCATCATATACTACATTTAGAGAAAAAGAACAGAAAACGTGCTCGAAAAAAAGATGGAAAAAATATATAAAGCAGAAATGTAAATAGAGTGGCAGCAAGATGTATTCTGTTACATTGTACTAACCAAAGACTGTTCTTCTATTGTGTAGAAATGTGAGGACTCCTCAATAAAGCCTGTGTCCTCCTTCCTATGGGTCAGTGGTAAGTGGTTAGTGAGGAGAAATTTGAAAATACTGAACATGAACACTATAGACTATATTCTATAGTCTATTTCCTGTTACCTGCTCTCTTTCTCCTCTTCCTGTCTGTACTCTTGCATTTCCTTCTGCTTCTTTTTGAGCTCAAGTAGCTCAAGCTAAGGGAAAAAAGAGCCAATGAAGCAACAAACAAGGCATGAACTCTCCGTTTCACACATACATACAGTACATGCAGCACTGAAGCCCTTACTGTAGTGAGTCGCTGGAGTGCAGAGAAACGGTCTTCCCAGGTGGAAGTGGACTTTTCAAAGGCCTCGTGTCTCTTGAGCAGCTTCTCCACTTCATCCACAGTCTCTCCCAGGTCCCTGTCTGCTACGTATGGCTCCTGCGCTATCAGCCAGGCCTCTGCTACAGACGCGTCCCGAGCAAACTGGCACACCTCCAACACTAGAGGGAGACATCACTGTAATAAGTGGAACTTTTCTGTGCCTCCCTTAGACAAGAGTATTAGGATGCATGTGAATATCCCATCACCAAAACAAAAACACATACACAGTCTAAGCCAGTCCCATCTGTCATTCCACTTAAGCATCATTTCCTTCCTCTTCTCTGTCAATTGCATGAGCTTTTCTTTGATCTGTAGGAGACAGTGAGGGCCAAATTACAAATAATGCATGCAGGCCTGTACATAGACACTCATGACTGAAAACTACATTCAGTAAAGACTAAAGGGCTTGGGTGCCCAAGCACTGCTGTTTGACTGATCACCTCCTCTGAGTCCTTGTGTTTCCGTGCCACGAGCGTCCGACCAAGCTCTACACAATTATTCAGCTTTGGCACACGAGTCTCAATCTCTGCATGAATATCTTGGTGATATTTCTTTAGTAGCTCCACTGACGATACATCTCTAGAGTTCAGAGCAGGACATGTTCAGTTAGAAACATTTCAGATGTCTCATGGCGATTTGTGATTAACTTTGTTTTATTCTTCTCCCACCAAATGCCCCTCTCACCTGGGTTTTTCCTGGGTTTCAATCTGCTGGATGATACTTTCCATCCAGGCCATTAGATCCCTAACCATGGTGAAGAAGCGGAACTTGCTGGCAGTCTCTTCCAGCTGTTTCCGCCGACCTTCGCAGGCATCCAGAAGGCCCTTCCAGGCATCGACCACAGCTTTCTCGGTTTCCTTGATATTGACAGCCTGGTCCCCAGCATACTGGACAAACAGACGTGCTGCTGTCTCCTGGAACTGATGCACCTGCAGAAAAACAAGAACACAAAGAAACAGAGAGATGGCCAGAGACGTCTTATTAAAATCTTCCCATTTTCGGACAAAGTTTATTATGGCTTCTGAGACAAAAAGAGAAGAGTAGTTTAGATGGAACTGATTGATTGGTCATCAAGTCTCATTCCTTTCTTTCTTGGGTCTCTACCTGTTTGCCTAGGGAGCTGATATCCCTCTCAAAGGCTGCATGCATGCGATGAAAAGACTCTGCCTTGCTGAAATCCTCCCCAAGATCTTCAGGAAGTTCATTCTGTTTCTCCTGTATCTGGACCACCAACTCTTTCCCATCACAAAAGTACCTGGGCAGGGGGACAGGTTATAACTAATTTTTCTCCCCACCATCCAGAAAAATAGCCTCTACATACAGTAAATTTAAGCGTACTTGTTGCCCTTTTGTTATCTTTTACATCTGTCTGGAAGACATATGTGAAGTGAAGGATATTTTTTCATCTGGTAAGACAGACTGTAATGAATCTTAAGTTCGAATTTTCCTGCAACTCACTTGAGAATGTCATAGGATGCAGTGAGAAGTTGGGAACGGGTGTCGATGAGCTCCAGTAAATCTGCCCAGCTGTCATTCACTCCATCCTTCCACTCAGCCATAGTAGCTGCTTCGCTGTGACCTGCCTCGATCAGCTCATCAATGATCCGATTCACCGCATCCACCCGCTCCTGGCCCACACTCCCTGTGTCCCTTGCAAATTCCCTGAATTTGTCCCGCAGGATCTGAGGGCCATTTAAACCCATGAATTGTGAAACAATAAACAAGTGACAATTAACCTTTCCTGCTGTGCAGGAACAATTACTTTTTGCTACAAGTCATTCTATGTTTGAATAGACGGTTACCATTGTCTAAGGCTGCTGATGCACTATGTGTCTTGGATCACTATGTATGTGAGGATGTGTGAATATTCTCATGTACCGTGACATGATCCAGATCTTGGCCCATCTCCTGTGAGGAAGCCACCACATCACGCTCAGCGATCCACTGCTCCAGATCCTCCACCTCCCGACTTAGCAGGAAGTGGTGGTAGGTGTGGTCTAGCTTTTTCTCTCTGTCCTCTGCTAGCTCCTTCAAGCCTGCATACAACTTATCCACCTGACCCTGTCTCCGGATGATAGCCTCCCTGCACAGAACGACAACATAAACTACAAAGTTATGGGATTCTTTCTATGAAAGATTAAAAGGTTAAGTCACTATTTTGCTCAGCGCACCCTTCTGGATGTTCCTCAGCCAGCATCTTTTGAGCACGGTCAGCCAACTTGTGAATGGAGTTTATATAGCTATCCACAGCCTGCTTCAGGATCCAATGCCGCTTCAGCAGAATCATAGCACTCTGCTCATCCTATGAGAGAGAGAGAGTGAAGATGAAACACCCTGACCTTTAACCCTTCTCACTCCAAACAACAACCAGTGGTTTTAATTTCTCCCACTTTTAACACATACTCAACTTTAAATTAGTTTCAATGTAATGCGATCTAGCTTTCATGCTTCTTCACCCTACTTTAACAATCTTACCTTTGCTTTCTCATCGGCAATCATGTAGAGCTCCTGCTCACCGATCCAGGCTTCAGCCTCATCTGCATCGCTGTAGTACTGCTGTGCATCGCTGGAGCCATTCAGCCGTGCCCACCGCTTTGCCATCTCGTCCTGCAGATGTGCCCACACCTCATCCAGCTTCTTCATTTCCTCATACATGTGTTCTGCCTCAGGACTCCCCTCTTCATCTGCCATCATACGGCGACCACGTTCCAGCACTTCATCCACACGCGGCTGATGGCCCTCAATCTCCTTCTGGAGAGACTTCATTGGGACAAGGATGGGTAATGTAAATAATAATCAAAAGTACAACAATTGAAAACCTGTGGGATGTGGTCTATAATCACAACAGAGCTAAAGCTGAATACTGCAATCACAACTAGACAGATTAAAGTGACCCACATGATTCTTCTTCAGAAGAAGCTGTACTGTTTGAAGATTGTTCCCATGTTCCTGCGACATTGCCATGGGTAATCTCTCTTCAACCCAGAGCTAAAACGCAGTAACAAACAAACAGGTTAGGTGCAAGGTCCTACAAATGAGCTGATGACATCTAAGATACTGCCTTGTTTAGTTGAATTCTTACTCACTATTTCATCTGCCAAGTCTCTGTAGAACTGATAGATTGCTTTAGCTGCCACCAGTTTTCCTTTGCGGTGAGCCAGAGGTGTGAGAAGCTGCTGAAATTCCTTCTGGAGTTTCTGATGTTCAATTTCCAGCTCAGGTCGGTCTTCTCTTAGGGGACCATGTTCCCGTATAGTCTCTTGCAGCTCGTCCAACTCCCGTGCTCTGTCTTGTACTTGGTTCTCTGTAATCTGCATAAGTTATAGATAAAGATGACAACTTGATACAAGTCTTATTAACAGTGCAGACCACCTCCAATATGTTCAAGGGATGTTTGTTTTCAAAAAAGAACATCAGTAAGTACCTGATGCTTCTTGAGGAGGATATTGGCACTAGTGAGATCTTTAACCTCCTCATCCACATCGCCATGGAGCTGCTGCTGAAGATTGGCTAGGCATTTATTCAAGTCAGCCAGGCTCTGGTCAAACAGCTCTGAGCGGTTAGCATCAAACAGCAGCCGTGCCTTCTCCTCTGTAGTCTGCTGGAGTTTGTCCCAGAGCTCATGAAGTTTAGCCAGACGTTCTGTCACAATGGGTTCAAACTCTGGCTTTGATGTCATCAATTCTTTGCCCTCCTATATATGGAGATTATGATCAGAGTTTACATTCTGGGTTTCACATTCTCATCCTTTGAATTGCAAAACAGGAGTTGCAGAGATTTGTAGCATTAGTAGAACATGATGGGAAAGCATTTTAGTGAGAGCTCAAACAGTCATGTACCTGATCAATTTTGTCGAGCCAGTTTTTATTAGAAGCCAATTCAGCCATGAAGGCCTGATGTTTCTGCCATTTGCTGTGGAGGTTATGAGCCTCATCATAGGAGGTGTCCTGAGCAGTCAGCATCTTCTCATTTATCCAAAGAGTAAGCTAAGAAATGGTGCAAAGTGATTGGATATCACTGAGGTAAGACAGATGGTTACATTCACATTCAGAGCTGACAAAGACACATTTACTTACATCCTGAGTGTTCTGTAGAAAATGCTGTAGGTCTCTGTTATCTCTGAGTTTGTCAGAGACTTCCTTTGCTTTGTCTCGATTCTTTTTATACCTATAGAAACACGTGCGTGTTAATTAATAATTGTCTAGGCAGAGAAACAAATGTAGTTTTTGTCTTGCTGAGTAAATATGTGTAAGCACGGTTGTAGTATATTCCCAACTCACAGTACAGAGGTTTCACTCTTAACAGAGCAACACTCTGCCTCTTATACAAGAGCACTCTTACTATAAGATCAATACCTATCAGAGCAGGCGCCCATCTCTCACTACAGCAGACAGTCCCCACTTATGGGAAAATTATAGACTTCCTCTTCATGACCTAATGCTCTTGTGTCGGTGCTGATGCAGCACCAGTCAACAAAGACTGCATATTCTTACTGATATCACTAACACTTGTGACACTCCTGTAACTCTTGTGTCAGTGCTGACCCAGCACCAGTCAACAAAGACTGCATATTCTTACTGATATCACTAACACTTGTGTCACTCTTGTAACTTGTCACGTCTCATCGGGCACCCAGCTCCCAAAACCACTCCCACCTTGCCACGCTCTCAATCTCCAGTGTATTGAGCACACCTGTCGTCAATTACCGATTGACTACTTAAAGCCCTCGTGCAGCACACTCAGTGCTGCACATTAGCAAGCCAACCCGAACTGCTACCAGCCTCTGTTGCACGCTGCTCTACGTTCGTTGCTTCAACTCAAAACTCTTAAAGACTGACTCTCCGGTAATCCCGTATCGACTGCTTTATCTCTTGGTTATTGTCTGCATTACATTGCTGCTTTGTTTGTACGCCACTGGCAACCCTGTGCTAATAAACCTCTCAGCATGTTTCCAGTAGCGTCTGCTCCTGCTCACTCGCACTCGCCGTCACACAACTCTTGTGCCAGTGCTGACCAAGCACCAGTCAACAAAGACTATATTCTTACTGATATCACTAACACTTGCATTGGGAGGACAAAAACATGAACGTCATATTCAAAGCACTTCTGCACATATATGATTCTCAAATCCAGTGAGCCCTGGTGTTTTTTCTTATAAAAACACACCTGATTCAGATGTCTGGTTTGATCATTTAATGCTAATGAGGTAAGAAGTATATAAGGGCCAGGAAATCACAGAACACAGGGACCACAGTACTAACAGTGATAAACTCTTGAGTGAAGTCACATTTTTTGTAACAACCGCTTTATAGCTGAGTTTACACAATATTATAAAAATATGTGTGTTCTCACGGTAAGAACTTGCACTGCATCTTATTTCAGTTTTTCTGATCTATTACGTTTGACTCATGAAGGCTTGACAATTACAGATTGAGTTGAATTCAGTGCAATATAGGTGTAAAGTGTATAAAGCACAGGGTCTCCAGGACTAGGAATAACAACCACTGACATAATGTATATGGCTGTACATTAAAGTGTACCTTGCTGTACATATGGTCTCAGCAAGTAAAACTTGCCACAAGAGCCTTGGACACACAATATTATGTAAGAAAATATTTTGTGTCCTTCTCTGAATCTAAAAACAGATCATTTCGCAAAATTATTTAGCACAACATTTTATTGTTCTTACCTGTCTTGAATGGTGTTCATCTTGTCGTTCACCTTTGCTGAGTAAAGGTTTTCACTGTCCACCAACCTCTGACCTCCTTCCAGTGTGGTCACTATTTTGTCCTCATTTGCATCCATGGTGATGACAAAATCTTCATGCTTCTTCAAGGCTTTATCTGCTCCATCCAGGGTGTCAGGCTGCTCCAGGTGGGCCAGAGTGTACTCCTAGTAAAGGTCAATATATGTTAAATAAAATATGTAAATAAAAGTTGCCTTATATCACTCATATAAGTGAATCATATTAGATTCAGTGGTGTGTGAAGGAAATAGTAGCATTTTACTAACCTGATTGTTTAAAATCGTTTCAGCTTGCTTTGCATCTCTTGAGAACTGTTGGAAACCCAGGCCTTGGTCCAGGAAGTTCTTACGACTGTCCCAGATTTTGTGTAACTCATCCCAGCCCTTGTCTAGGCCCTTTAGCCTCTGCTCCAGCTGTTGGTACTGAGGATCATCCTCCTGGCCCTGAATGACACCTGCACCAGTGTCTCTGATGCGGTGGTAGTCTTCTTCGTGGCCATCCATGTCTCCTTTAACAGCATCATGGAGATTCAGAAGCTCCTCTGCCTCTGGAAGACTTGCAGGCATCTCCTCAGATGCAATGGCCTTCTGGGTTTTGAAAAGCCAGACCTGAAAGTCATCCATATCCTGCAGGAAGGTTTGGAGCTTACTCACTTCTCCTAGAGAGTCTTCTCGGTCCTTTAGTGTTTGTTTCAAAATGTCCCATGCTTTGTTTAGCTCTCCCTGTCGGGCTAGGATGTCAGGGGCATTCTCTGGGTGATCTTTCACAAGCTTCTGGGCTTCACCATGCAGGAAGTCCAGCTTGTCCTGAATGGCAGCCAGGTCTCTCTCTATGCCAAAGAGTTTCCTCTGGATGGTCATGACTGCAGCCAAGTCATTTCCAAGATCCTGTGTTGATTCAATTACTCGTGTCTTGTCCTTGATCCATGCACTAGTCTCATCACATTCAAGCCCATAATTGTGTAGACTGAGGGCTGAATCCACCTTATGCTTCTTTACTTCCACCATAGCCTTAAATGCCTCCCATCTGTGAGAAGAAAGAAGAGAAATATAAGTTACTTAGAGGCGCAGCTAAATTGAGAAAGCATGGCTTTCTATTCTTAGAAAATGTCTCTGACCTCTTATTGAGATGAGCCTGACAATCCTTCACTTCTTTTGATCGAGGGTGTCTGCTATCCTCTAGCTGCTTGGCAGCTTTGTTGACATTGTCTACCCGTGTCTGCATGTTGCCCATTTCTTGTGCAAGGATGCTTAACCTGACAACACAATATTTTCCATGTAAGATTTGCAAGACAAGGTTTTTGCTTCACTTTTACCATACAATCTCTGCTATAACTTTCAAGTGTTTCCTACAATTTGCATTGGAAAGCCATGACTATCATTAATTCCTATATATACTTAAATTAGGAAATACTGAATGTCATTCCACTATGATATACTTGTTACATTCAAACCCTAGGCTTTGAGCGTAATCATCTAGAACTTTATACCTATTCTGAACCACCTCCAGATCTTCTAATTTCTCTGGGGTCTCCAACCCCACTAGCCATGTTTCCTTCTGACTCATCCAGAGCTCACAGGCATCTGTCTCACTGAAAATGGTGTACAACGACATGGTGTCATCCAGCTTCTGTTGACGAAGATCTGAGAGTGACAACAGCTCCATGTACATATCCTTGATATCGTTCAGACGTCTTTGGATGTCTGGTGTGTTCTTTAGCTCCTCGGGCAATGAATTGGCCTGTTTGATCAGATTATCAATGGTGGACCCATTCTTAGCAGCCTCATCTCTCAGGACACGATGTCTCTTGAGCAACCTCTGTGTGGTGTACTCATCATGCCCAATGTCATCACTGCTCATCTGCCGCACTGCATCCAGCAACCAGGCCTTGAGGTCGTCAGCATCACCCTGAAACTGGAAGAAGCGCTGCATGTCCTGGAGGTTCTGTTTGCGGAAAGCGGCCAGTTCCTCTAGTTGTTGCCACTGCCTCTGGACACTGTCCATGCGCTGTTGCACTTTTGGGGCACCAAAGTGCTTCGTTTTCACCATTTTCTCACCCTCATCCATCACCTGCTTCAGGTGCTCACGGCGGGCTCCCAACTCATCTTCGAAGGCACTGTGTTTGCTCTGCAGCACCAGCACGCTGGTCAGGTCTTTGCCATAGTCAAGGGAGGAGAATATGTGCTCCTTCTCTCGGACCCAGCTCTCTAGCTCCGCCATCTCCCAGAAGAAGTTCCAGAGACGGCGTGACTGCTCCAATCGGGCCTTGCGCTGTGCAGCAAGTGCACACAGTTCTTGATAGCAAAGGTCCAAGTGCTGTACCCTATCTTGAATCACTTGGGGGTCACAAGGTTTGTAGCCTGATTAGGAAGGCAGAGAAAACTAATTAGTCAAAAACTAGGTTTAGCTATGCTGTGTCTGCCACAGCAAAATAATATTATGAATACTATCATTTTGATGAGTTA
Organism: Sternarchorhynchus goeldii; assembly: GCA_028565775.1. Classification (NCBI taxonomy): domain Eukaryota; kingdom Metazoa; phylum Chordata; class Actinopteri; order Gymnotiformes; family Apteronotidae; genus Sternarchorhynchus; species Sternarchorhynchus goeldii. Next base: position 2,883,344 of record JAOXYF010000011.1, read on the forward strand.
AAGAGTGTGTTTTGCTCACTGTCTCCATTTGCAAACTTTAGAGCAGCTGCGTTTGCAGTGTTCACTCTCTCTGCCTGCACAGCAATGTCAGCCTCCACCAAAGCATGCTTCTGGAGAAGATCCTCCACCTCTAACAAGTGTTTTCCAAAATCATGGGACAGCAGACGAGCCTAATGAAATGTATCCATGATAAATCATATGCAAAATACTAAAATAGAATGAATGCTGAAACAAAATAACTATCATATTCACTGACAAAAACCTTTCGATATGAAAATGGTACATAAAACTTGCAGAAATATGTGAATAATTAAGTAATTTCATTAAGTAATGTGCATTGAACACTGTTTCTACCTTCATCTCGTCCATCCAGTTAATAATGTAGAGCATCTCCTGAAAGATCCTCTGCAAGGTCAGGTTTTTCTCAAGACGGCTTCTGCGACCACTCAGAAGCACTTGGAGGTAGTCCCATAGTCTCAAAATGTTGTCCTTTCTTGCATCAATGCGTTTAGCATCGTGGTACTTCTCTTCCTCCAGCTCTTTGGATAAGGCCACCAGAGCTTGAACACGCTCTTCATACGCCGCTATGTCTGTTTCTATCGCATCGTGTTTCTTCTTTGCTGCCTCAACTGCTGGTAGGTCATAACCAAAGTTGTCCTACACAATAAAAGAACAAGTATATGGCATAGTGCAACACATGGAAGTAGCATTTGCGGAATGATCTTTATCTGTATGGGAGCATATATGCAGCACGCAACTTACCTGTGCTACCAGTCTCTGGTTCTCCTGCAGCCAGGTCTCTCTCATGGCAGCCTTCCTGTCAAAACGTCGGGCCATCTGCTCAAGCTTTTCCTGCCTGATGAGCTCGTCTCTCAGAACTCGTTCTTTGTCGTGCTCAGCCCGCTCCAGTCGCTCCCATGCCTGGGCCAGGGTATACGGACTTAATGCACACCATAACAAATAGCAAAAAGGTTTGACTCATATAACAGTAATGCCACACCATAGATAATACAGAATTCCAGAAAGTTTGAAAAGCCAAAGATCCATTTGCGGAACTGAACTGGACTTAATTTTTTTGAGCAAGTTCACTTCCCTCATGGATTTCTGGTACTCCTGGAATGGTGTCTCACCCTGTTGATATCTGCTACCAGTGCTCCCTCTTTAGGGGTATAAACCCTTTGGTTGTTGGCCCTCATTCTGCTCTGGATGGTGAAGAGAAGTACCTCTAGGTTGCCCTTCTCCTGAAATCTTTGCAGATATTAAGATTTAATGTAAGTAATTAGAGACTATAGCCTAGGTCAAATTAAGAAAATTGCACTTGGTATGTTGGTGGACTTACTTGGGAGGCTTTTCCACAGTGCGATAAGAATTAAAGGCTTGCAGTTGTTGCTGCACTCCAGTGAGAGAGTTGGCAAGCTTGTGGTTGTTCAGGATGATAATGGTCTGTTCGATCCATGTCAGCAGGTCTGAAGAAAGTGTCTCATACTTATCAATCATTTCTTCTGTCTCAATGGCATGGTCTAGCACCTGAAGAATGACATGTGCACTTAGTACAAGTTTGATACAACTGAGTCGCATATCCCTACAGACAAGAAGACAAACACACACAGAGAACTGTTCGTTCTCACCTTCCCAACTCGCTTGCCTTCAACTGCCAGAGCTTTCATCTTGGAGAAATAGTGGTAGAATGCAACTACATATGTGATGATGGACTTTTCATCTGGATTCTCAGTAAATACATCTGTGAATGACAAAACACACAGAGGTTATCTCTTCGAATGGAAAAACTGCAAAAAGGCATCATTTGCATTGGGTAGTTTTTAATATGCAAGAGTCTTGGTATACCAAAAATTACCCACAAACAAAAACTTGCCTTCTGGGTCTAGGAGCTTGGTAACTCCAAGCTGCCGCTCAGCTACATTGAAAGCTTGCTGGAGATTGTGGGTTGGATTGGATCTCTGCAGGTTACCATATTCTACTAGATCTGGCCTAATGTCATGAAGACGTAAACAAATTAGTTGAGACACATAAGTTGAGTACTTTATGAGAAAAAAACACATTTTTCAAATGAGAAATATTTTCCCAGTACCTGTGTTTGTGTATAAGGGCATTGAAAGCCAACCCATCTTTCCAGCTTGTGGTGAAGTTAGTGATATTTACATTTGGATACCTGAAAATATGAAAAAATATAAAATGATCGACACGCCAAAGCTATACTGACTCTTATCATTTTGATATCTTGATGGCACCGGTGAGCCTGATGGTATTTACCCAGCAGTCTTCATTTGACACCAAAGGAGCAGGGCATCTTTGGCTGAGCGTGTCTCCTGTTTACCAGTCTGGTCAGCTTGTCCTGTTTCTACCACAATGTCTTGAATCTGTGGGTCACAGTCAAAGAAGAAGCAGAAACATCGAGAACTTATATTGTTCATTGAGCACAAGTCTTTAATTTTTATTTTAATTTATTTCAAATTTGGTATTTGCACATAAGTATTAAGTACTATAGAATTATAGAAACATTCTATAGATGGGGTTTTAAAGCAAAAATAACTCATGAAGGTTAAACATTAAACACCCTTCTCCTGATCATGTTAATTAGAAGACCTGACTGACTCCAGGAATGGCTTCAGTTCTGAGAGATCTGAAGGCATTGGGAGCCAAATATAGATATTTGTACAGCACTGAAGCATCCAAGCCGAATCAACTGCTTCCTCTCCTTTTCTCTCCAGACTTTACTTTAGGAGGGATTAAATTATGCATCAGACCCTATTGTTTGACTTTCCTGAGCTAAAAATACACGGGCTGTCAAATACAATGATTAGAAAAGGAATACAAGTCGTGCTGAACATTAGATACACAAAAGAAAAATCTTGTGGCATGGGTCTACTGCAAGATCAGATAAGAATTTTACTGGACAAACTGCTTTAAGCATTGAAATGGCCATTTGGATAGCTTTAAAACTGCACATCTCTCCCTGATACTATGTCTAAAATCCTCTACTCAAATGTATTTAGACAAAAATGTAAAATTAGTTTTAAAATTAAACATATTGCCTAAAGTGTATCCTCACATATGCAAGATTTGTAAAACAACAAAAAAACAACTCTTTTTAAGCACTACATGATCATATTTACCTTGCAATATTGTTACTAGTAACAATGCTAACTACATGTACCTACATTGTACAATTAATCTGAAGGTGTGTGTGCTAATTAGCTCACCTGGAAGCGGAGGATGATGGTCCAGATGAGGCCCAAGATCAGGCGATGGTTGCCGTCTACAATATCATGTGATCCCATGTTCTCCAGGTGCACCCTTTGCTCCTTTAAGAACTGTAGGGCCTTGTCTACATTCTCCAAACAGTGGATCCTCATTCGGCCCTTAGTCGGCTTAGGCTGAAGAGGGCAAAAAGATGCTTCAACTAAGTGGGCATTTGTTAAACATTACCATGAGATCACAATCAGGGGCAGGGTTACAGTTGTAAGTTGCTTTGCATAAAAGCATCAGCCAAATATCATGTAAATGATCAACTTCAACCTTGTTGAAGCAGCAGATACTCACTAGTCTCTCCCCAGACAGGACTTCCAGAAGTTTGATGAGCATCCTCCCATCCCGTAGGTCCAGATAGAGGTCTGAGATGCGGCAGTTGACTCTAGCCAGGATGGAGTTCACCCATTTTGTGAAGGTCTTCTTTTGCACAGCTTCTCGCTCATCTTGTGGGCAAAGCGAGAGAAAATTGTTACTACAGCTAGTATGGACTAATTGTACTTATTTTTTGTTTTGTCCTTGTCTGTGTGTTTGTCTTTGAAGATGGGTCATAATAAGCTGTTTATCTGTGGTAGTTTACATCAGAATGAACTTTGTTCCTACTGTGATGCATTTGTTTGTTTGTTTGTTTGTTTTACAGCTGTGTTTATGACCAGGGTGTTTTACAGCATGAAATAAAAATTACTGCTTAGCTCTAATGTTCTACAGGGCCATATAATCTCATATTTGAGCTTTTAGAAACCTTTGTAGCAGTGTATTCACAGCTAAATTACTGGCTTTACTTTTAAATTACTTTTGTTTTTACACATTTATTCCTGGTCCGTCTAAAACAAGATGCAAGAACACCATCCTTAATGATGTATTTTATAAATGATTCAAGACCACATGGCAACGGAAAACAGCAGACAATGGTGAGAGGAGAGAGTGAGTGAGTGGGACCATACTGCATGAATGAGGACCTGGGCTTTTAAGTTTGGACTCAATGAGGCCCTTGAGAATAGCAAGACATTAGTCTCCACCCCTTCCCCCACTCCCACTCCCAACCCCAATGACGTACAGACAACCAATTCTGCTGTACAGTCGGGGCTGATCTCTCATGAATGGTCCACATGAAAGAAGAGTAGGACAACAGCAAAAGAAAATGAGGGTCAACCAGGGACAGTGAAACAATTAAAACATGCAAATAATGCCTGCAAACATCTTTAGGCGTTATGCAGCTTAGAGTATGAGCCCTGTAACCATTAAGCATAATTAGGAACTCAGGAGTTGCCATTAACCCCAGCGAGTCATTAACTAGTGACTGACTTAACGTGTCCAAATGTTAAATGTTCCTCAGGGCATAGAGGCAAACTTATTAAGTAAAAGCAAAGTGCTACATGCCAACATCAGCTGCCTGCGGTCTGGAAGCAATGCTCCAGACGTGCTTCAACAGGGTAAAAGCTATTCCAATACAAGAGTTTTGGGAGTTTCATCCTCCCACAGCCCTTGCCGAGTGCTTCTCCCTGCCTGCTTTCACCTGCCTGAGTACTAGCAGGGTGCAGCATAAACTCTCCTAAACTGTTCAGTATAGAACCCTAAACACTCCTCAGCTCCACATGGCTCACACTGGTCTCAAATCACTTGAGCTCTATAGCGACAGGGAAGTGAATTATTCATACTGATGGACTTTTCTTGTACAGAGCAACCCAGTTCCCTCCCCCACCAGCCACCCCCCCCCCTCCCAGTCAGCACATGGTATCAGTCTGTTCAGTGTGTTTAAAGGAGCCCACAACTAAAGGTTAACTGAGTGAGGCAGAAGTGAAGTGAGAAGGATGCATGGAGGTCAATGAAGTGAGGCAGTAGGGTGTATGGAGGTCAGTGAAACACTGGACTCGTCACACGACAAATGAGCAGGAGAAAGAGATGAGGGGGGTTATAGAGATGAATATAACAGGAAGGCACATTGAAACCCCATCCAAGTGTTTTTACACCAGCTCAGAAAACGATAGCTGCCCCCCCTCCTCATTTCCCAGCATGGAAAGCTAGGAAACTAAAAATACAAAGACAGTCCATTCCACTAAGAAGTTTAGCACTGTTGTGCTAATACTAAGAACAATACAAAAACAACAGCTGCCATGAGTGCTGCATCTCAGCCTCAATTCTAATGTCTGCTGGCTTTAATGCAAATCCACGATGGACAACTTATATAAAAAATATAAAACACAGCATAACGTACAAGAGGACAAATGGGTTGGGAAATAACACTGGGTATCGGAATACTGCTTCAGATCACAGGAAGAGGCAAAGAGCAATGAACTAAAGAAAGTGATAAAGTTAGGAAGGTAATTCAATAAAACAAAGAGAATGTAGGATGGGGGAAGGGAGTTTACTAGAGAAGGAAAGAAGGTTGACCAGACAGAAGGAGAGAGAAGAGAGCAAAAGTGTACAACATTCCATGAACAATTACAAAAATATGAACACAAATAAAACAAAAGAAGAAAGAACAGATAGAACAAAGAAGTGTTTCGTAGGAGCTTTAAACTGGGCAGCCCTTAGAGTTTGCACCAGTAAATACAGACAGTTAGGGCATAAACATAAGATCTGAAATGAATTAAATAGACAGTGCTTTTAAAATAGAGCAACAAGCTTAGAGCAGTTTTTCCCTTCTTAAGTAACCACATCAGCAGAATGGAGCAAGTAGCAAACTGTACATCTCTCTCCTTCTCCCATAAAACCCAGGAAAAGGGAAGAAGGTCCACCAGCGCTGGGAGAGTTCGGAGAAGTCGGCCAAAGATGAACTGTACCTTGGAGCTGCCTGAACCTCCCATCTAAGGCGGAGTTGAAGGAGATGCTGGAGGTGCTGTAGCTGAGCCAACGAGTGTGCCTTATGCTCTGGGAGGAGGATGAAGATGACAACGAAGGAGTCGCCAGTGGGAGCGAGGTTCGCTTTGGCCGCTGGGCACAAGAGGACGAGGAGGATGAGGAGGACGATGCAAAGGAGGAGAGGCTCGAAGAAGCCACTGGCTGTTGTGCTGTGCAGGTCAGGCCACTATTCCTCTCGGGCAGGTGCTCAGGCTCGGGCTTGGCGTGCCCGTTGGCCTTGGTTACACGCTTGTTCTCGGGCCGCTGGTAGCGGTGCGCCGGCGGCGTGCTCCTGCTCCGGCTGGCAGGGGCGCTGACCCGCGCGGGGACCTCCTTGGCGGTGGAGTACGCCCGAGCCGCGAGCTCCCGGGGGGCCGTGCTGGTTCGGATGACGGCGGCCTCCCTGCTGCTCTTCGTGCCGCACTTGACCTCTCGCAGCCTGTTCTGACCCACGGGCACCGCACGGTATAGACACGGGCTGCTCATCCTCGACCTGCCAGCGCCGGGCACGCCACCACAACGAACTCGGACAGCCTGGGAGTGAGCTGCTTTCCTCCTCCTCTCTCAGAGTCCTCCTCTCCCTCTCTCCCACTCTCCCTTAACCTCTCATCCTCTCTCTCCCTCCCCCTCCGGAGTGACGCTGCTTCGGCTCTCGCAGGCACAGCAAGGAACGGAGTGGAAAACCACCGCCCAACTCGTGTATATGATATCTCCCTGCTCACTTCTTCTTGCCGCACACAGCTATGATTTCATCAAACAGGAAGTGTAGAGCTATATGCTTTGAATCTGGTTGACTAATGTGGGCATCACAAGACACGGGCGCTTTATAGTTTGTTTTGGAAATATATCTGTTACCACATGTGATGAAAATAAAGTAAACATATTCTTATATATGCGTATATGTACCTAATTCTACCTAAAACTGTACCTGAAACATCAGTACATAATGTGAAACACATTTTCTTATCCCACACAAAAACGTTTTTCTAAGAGGATCTAAAAGGATCTCTCACATCAGTTGCAGTTTCCCTCACTCACTCTTTGTCTTCTTAGGCAGGAAATTCTTAATTGCATTACAGAAAGCCCACTGCACACGTGGAGCACATCATTCCACATCTCTTAGCAGCATGTTCTGGTCATAAACAGAATGAAGAAGAAACGAGGGCACACACAGTAGCCAAGCTGTTTAGCCTGACCTTCCTAAAGACTTGGCCTTGTTACTGATCTGTGCAATTTCGATGATCTACTAATCATCATCACTCTGAAATGCTTTGTGCATATAATGTGTGGATTGCTGATCCAGCAATCCAATACACCCAAAGTACTCTACTGTTTAAGGTGAGTATAGGTGGGTGTACAGAACACCTCTGTGTCTGTGCCGGGGCCCCCAGCTGGTTTAGCTATTTTAAGGGCCCAGTATAAGAACAGTCGGACCTTAGGTGTGGCAGCAGTGACAGGCTCTCCTTTCCCACAGTGCTGAGCCTGGGGCACAGACAGACAAGTCAGCTGTCCAGATCCGTCATACAGAGGCACGCTGGGTATGCGGTAGAGAAGGAGCCAGCTGAGGGGGCACAGTTGCCTGGGTGCGTGAGCTTGGGTACGTTTTGGTATTCACCTCAAGAGCTGGAGTAAGAAGATCAGTCCCAAACGCAACCTGTCGAAGGCATTTCACCGCACTTCGGACCGAAAACCGCGAAGAGTACGAAGGCCATTCGTGCGAAAGGTCAACCGAGCGGAACTCACCGGCGAGAGCTTTGATGCGCGAGCGTTCGAAGAGGCGCGCCGTGCTGTTGTCGTTGTCGAGTTCCTCTTCTGCTAGCTCAAAGCGTGTGTTGATGCGGCTGTACTGCTGTGTGATCTCAGCGTTGTCAAAATCAGTAGTGGAGGTCATAGCTGTAAGAGGCAGAAACAGGGACAGCAAAGCCAGGAGACCTGGAGGCCAGGAACGGTGGAGGCCAGGAGAGGTGGAGGCCAGGAACGGTGGAGGCCAGGAGAGGTGAAGCGGGGCGGGCTGGTGGGTGGTCTGAAAAGAGAAACATGACAGAGATTCCTTTACTGCTTTTTTGTAGAAACAGAAATAGGTATCTAGGTGACATGACATCATTGTGTGATGGGTATTGTATTGAACTAAAGCTCAACTCTGAGGTCACATTTAAATAAAAACATTTGAATAAAAACAGCACAGAAAAGTTTTCCAATCCTTCTGTTTATATTTCATATTAAAAACACTCTCATATATCACAGGTGCCTTTTTTCTGAAGATTATAGTCCACAATGACATCATAATACATAAACAGTCCTCATCTGCTGTTACTGAATACACGAATCTCTGAAGTAGCAGCTTCTGATTTAAAATCCTTTAAAGCCGATGTGTACATTGTGTTTGCAACCGCAAAAATGCAGTAAGGTACGTGAGTTCACAAAGTAACCAAAACACAAATAAACCAAAACGCCTAGCAGAAAGCTTAACGCTCACGTTTGCACAGACCACCATTTCCCGCACGCTGTGCGCCCTGACTGGCTCAGGATGTGCACGTGCGTGTGTGCGTACGTGTGTGGAATGGCGGGTGAAGGTTAGTACCTCAGATAGCTCTATCTGCATGAGGCACGCCACGCTCGTCTGGTCTTATCACCCCACATAGGGGATGGGCAACCCCTCAGAGGGAAATAACACGAAACTCCATGAACGTCATCATCACACACAGCGTGCCGTTCGAGCGCAGTTATACATGTCTGCTTGTTTTGTGTTGCAGTCCAGTTCAGGCTCCAACCTTGTGAGCTGTGATTCATACGAGGCATAAACATTTCAGCTACACAGTACTTGACTGGGAAATAAGTATGTTTGAGTTACACTGATCCTTCCAACTCTCCCCTTCCACTTTATTTTACCCTGAGCCACAGTATTTGTGGAACAACCACCACTTGACTTGATGGCTTGATTCCAAACAACAAGTTCATCTATTGCCCTCTTAAGTAGTGGACCAAAGCTTTAACAATTTCTAGTTACCTAGCAACAAATATTTGTGATTATTTGAGTTGATATTTGATGATTGCATCAAAGTATAAATTTCCTAATAACAATGTAATTGCAGTTCTATCGCTACACCTCTAACTCGAATTGAAAAGGAACTGAATTGAAAAGGATTCCCTCATCCACAACACACTCAACTACTGACCGGTATACATGTAGACAAGGACCAAAGAAACATGATGTGTGTGCACTGCATGCTCACTGAAAAGGGCCTAGTAGAAACATGGCTGCAGGTATGAGCTCCCTCTGCCCTTCTGTATCAGGAGCTTGCAAGTGGGACATTATCAGAGAATTAGGCTCCCTCCCTCAGCGGGACGTCTCTTATCACAGCTGACAGAGCCTTGTTCTGCTCCCTTCAGCCCGCTCTCTGCTCCCTTACATACGTTCACACTCAGACAGCACGTGATCCACCTCCTTCCACCCCAGCTGGGAGGAGCCCATCGAAAACGTACAGCGTACGACTGCTGAAGGAGAATGTAGAAAGGCGCGCTCGAACATACAGCTGTTCATCCTCCAAACTGTCATTATTCATTACATATTTTAATACATAAGATGAATGTGTTACGTATGTGTACATGTGATAAATGTGTGAGATAAACTCAAGCTGCAGTTGTACAATATGTTGGAGGTACATCATTTGAACATCATGTTCGCCATAAGAAGAAGCCAAAGGCCACTTTGGCACCGAGAGCCTCATTTTTTCCAAACAATTACCAAACAGTGTTATTGCCAGTATGATAGCAAACAGAACATTGATGCCAGAAAGCGGAAAAAAGGCAAAAACTAAAACTACTGAAAACGTATCAGATGAAATCGTAACACTCCCTGTGGTTAAACAGCCTACTGTATATATTGTATATTTTAGCGGGTGCGGTTTTGTTATTTAAAAACACATATTATTGTGGAACTGAATCCAGGCCTGGTAACTGTTACTTGTCATGAAGGGGGATTAAACAATGCAAACACACCATTCCAACAGAGGCTGCAAGCCAGAAGACCAGAAATGGAAGGCAGATCAATGGATAACTATTCCTGGAGTATATTTACTGTAATTCTGAATGGATTTAGGCTGTACACCTCTGAGTGCAGAGCATGGGCTGTTTCCCTTATAAGGTGAGGACTAAGATACTCACCTAATTTCAAGTATTGTTATTTCAAGTGACAGCATACAGATGGTTTACTTTAACTGATATGGTGAAGCCACATTGTTTTTTTAATGTAGAAAGAGACAGTGAGAGAAAGAGAGGGAGTGAACGATAGAGTAATGGGGGGGGGTTGTTATCCAAATACTAGGAAGAGAAGTTCATTCCTTGTAATATGCCAATATGCATTAAACTGGACATTAAGAGATTAAAAAGTGTTTAATATGAGTTAGGAATACAGGAATTGTATTGATCAACAGGCTTTGCCCTCAACATAGATACTGAAGTTTTGAACAGTGATATTCAAAAACAACATCTGATTTCTGCCCACCTTATCAGCCAACGCACCATATTCTTACACACTAGAAACAAGCAAACAAGCTTTTTAACAGCACAATACACGCCATCAGAGTGTAAAACTCAACAGGTTGTTACACCTTGTAGGTGCAGGTAGAGAATGCGGAGGGATCTTTGTCATGTGTGCGGAAACAGATTAAGTAAATAGTTATTTACTTAAAAACGAATTATTCATACAAGTCTGCAAAACAGAATGGCGCAACACTTAACCATCTCTAATAAATGCACATACAATGCATCATTTCATAAATAATATCAATCTTACTCCTTGTTGCCTTTAGAAAATTAGATTACCTGCAATTCAGAAGTTAGAAAAACTTACCGATATTTTTAAGTAAAACTATAAAATAATTCGTACTCTTCTTCGATAGATGTTTTAAATCCGTTATTATGATCCCATGAGAGGCAATGGGGTCCAGGTCACGGCCGTAGCACACGGTAAGAGAGATCCTGGTGAAGGGGTCTGGGACAGGAATTGCAATATGGAGGGTCGCCGCACATAACGGTCATTCTCGTCAGCCTGCGTACGACCCACCCAATGTGTTAAAAATAAAGTGGAGGGCTGCCTCGCTGCGCAGAGGACGCACATTCCTGTCAAGTCAGTGACTTTAAATGGGAGATACATTTATGTACGTACCCCCACCCACAGGGCCATTACGCATTAACACTACCCGCCTATCTCCACAAAAATGTCACCTCTGAACAAATTAAGTTTTCGCTCCAACGCAACAGCACGGGAGAACAGAGCGCTGTTCAGTTTATGAAAGACAAATCTTTTACACGAATAAAAAAAACATTTCAGGTAGTTCAAACTCCTTGTAATGTTTGAGGCGTTTGTTTACATTAATCATATAATTATATAATTATGTCTCATCAAGTGATGGCAACATAAAGAAGAAAAAGACGAGCATCATGTTAAATGCCGGCTGAATAAGACTGTACAAACAAGTCTACATAATATAAAAACCTATTTATCGACGGACCAACTTCAGAGCGCAGTAACGCGCCCCCAACAGGTAGCCAAAAGTGGTCTTGTTACAAGTAGACACGTAATTTAGAAACAGCACATACGCCACACCTACTTCTCAGGTATGGATGAATTCACCATGAAAACAGACAACAAACAAGTCATGGAAATGTCAAATATATTTATGAAAATAATGCCTTTGCTTATAAATTAAATGTCAATGGTAGCTTTTTCCTTTCACCAAAGTATAAAAATGCAGTAAAACCAATCACAAGAGAAGTCATGTTATAAATTATTTTACATTTAAATAACAGAGATTAGATACCATAGCTGATATTTGTTGCATCAAGGTATCATATAGACACACAATAATATAAAGAGAACAGGAATTTCCTTCATTATTAGCCTGGTTCGGTTTCCTTCAGGTCCTTGGCCTTGAGTTCCAAGCAGAAGCTTTTGTGGTCTCATTCTGCAGTGCTTCTCAAAAGCCTGATCTAATTCCTTAGTGGTCAATTAATTCATGGCTTTGACCATAAAACCATGTACATAATTGTAGTGTGTACTAGTACTGTATCTATGATCCAGCTCACAGCGGTGCCTGGACAAACTATACTTTTGATAGTGATGACAGCTCCTTAATTTGAGCTAAAACGAGCATGTTTCAAACACAAAAGTAATCCATTTCCCCTTTTTCTAATAAAGGACGGGTGTGTGTACAATTAGACAGATTAGAGTGAAATCACATCAGAGACAGAAACCCTTGTAGAAGTCAACATGGACTGAAGGGGAAGTAATGTCACTGTTTCAGGTAACCTGAGTTCTGCCATCTACCTTATGTAAAACAGACAGATGTTGTTATTACTTCACAACTGATCTGTAACTGTTTTTTTTCTCTCCTTGACATAAGTAAACTGACTTGTCTGAAATAAACTTTCCTGAGAAGGGCAGATTCCACTTCAGTGATGCTTCACATCTACTTGTATTTACACTTTGTCATATTACTAAAATGCACCAACAGTCCTTTTGGGACACCTTTGGATTAAAGGCTATTAGCTTGAATGTATAGTTAGTGTTATTTAGACTGAAACTACAGTAGATTAGTAAACAATCGCTGACTATAAGCATGAATGTGGTCAAAGTTTTGTTCATGGTACAATTTTTTAGGAAAACAAGCTTTTAAGTACATTGCATATTGTTTCAAAGATAAAAAAAAATGTGGAAAAAAATAAAATACTGTAAATGTCATTGGACAATAGCCAGTAAAAGTAGCATAAATCAGCTGTAAGAATTGCATTATATAACTTACAGTGTAGCTCTAGCACAAGGAGTAAGTTGTGTTAAGTCTTTTGGAAAACTACACTGGAGATACACTGCTGATGTGATGCAGAAGTACTGTACTGCATATTCCACATTGACTTGTTCAATCTGATGGCTTCTTTGCAGTGTCTGTCAAATTCAGGTTCAAATACCTTAGCTTTAAAGGATATGCTGGCTATCTTTCAAGCTATATCTTATATCATCCTACAACCTTTTTCCACCTTTTATAATAATGTGTAACCGAACAATTATAGTATGAACTCACAGGAGTCTAATACGGTACAGTGGAGGAGCTATTTAAGCCCTGCAAAAGCACTAATTAAATCTCCTTTTTGAGAAACCCAAAGTATATGCATAGATGCTCTATGGGGAAAAAGGTTCCCACTTTCCAGAAAGGTATTTGGCATGTTTCTAAAGGCCTGGGTGAATATGTGCAGTGAGATTTTGCAGAGGAATGATATACACTAAAGCTATCAACAGAATTATGGCGCACTTGATTATACTTGATGGAAAATAACTGAGTCAAAACAGACAATAGCTAAGAACAAGATAATAGATAGGAAATACCCTATCCTTTAAATACCCTATCCTCAATAAAATTAACTAAAAAATACTGGATTTATTTAATCTAAAGACGTCTAATTATAATGCAGAGCAAATTATATCAAGTATATTTCATAAGTTACCTATAAGAATTGCATGGGTGTTTGGACAACCATTAAAAAATACCAACAACAACAAAAACGTTTAGACCAAATGTCAGCACTTTGGCATATGGAAGCACCATAAAGAGTAAATAAAATGTAAAAAAGACAAACAAGTAAAATATTAAAAATAATTTCACATCACATTTTTCTATACATGAACATATCAGTGCTCTGTGGTAAAGAACCAGAGAAAAAGCAATGAGGTGCGAAGACTTTAAGAGCTTTAGAATAAGTGCTTGTTGCTACATGGAACCTGATTCATCACAAGGGCAAAAAGGATTCAAGGTCCGCGATTATGGCTGCTTGCCTCCGAGCGACTACATTCACCAATCTTTTAGGTAGGGATGGAGTTCCCAAATCCACCTGTAGGGGGAGATACAGGCTTCTTGTAGTAACGCAATATTAAACTGGCACAGTTTTAGTCGTAGTCTTTTGCAAAGCAGGTTTAGTCACATTTTGGCTATTTTAGTCATTTGAATTATTATTAATTAAATGTGCATTAATGTGAATTCATTTGTATGATAAAAACAACAGCAATTGTAGTAAACAACTGCTAGAGTTTAAGTTTTAGTCAATTTTAAGTTTTACTTTAATTTTAGTCAATGAAAACTATTTTTTAATCAAACTCACAAAGTGAATACATGAAAGTGACATGCAAAAAAACGCCACCTCCTGACATCTATATTTGTTAAGGAAAATATCAATAAATTTATCACAGATTTTAGATACCAAAGTGAATGGCGTTATGTATCTGTAATGATCATTTCCACACCTGTAGTAGATATATAACTTTGACCACGACTCGATCCTGCCACTGGCTGGGTTGAAGGACCCATGCGCTAGGAAGCATCTCTGCACGTATGGTGTCCACACTGGGGCGAGGTAGAGATTCCTCAAACACAGACTGCATGGCCAACACCCACATATCATCCTGAAAGGTAGTGGCCAAGCAAGACCCAGAAATGAAGAAACAGAACGAGAGAGAGAGAGAGAGAAAGAAAGAGAGAGAGATGAAAGAGTAGAACTGCATATGAGAGAATGCTCCTTTCATTAAATCTTGATTTAATATAACTACTATGCAGAAGTTTATGCAGCTGTTACAAAAATCAAGTACACTGCAAGAGCCACTGTGTCTAAGAACCACTCTGTATAATCCTCTCAGTCTTATTGAAACTGTTGAACAAATAGCAGAGTATCTGAACCCACCTGTTTGGACTCAGTGCTCAGGCAACAAAAATCCCGTGGCTGTTTAAGATGACAGCTGGCTGGATCAGTCAACAGGTAGACTGGTGAAAGCAAGAGACTCATGAGCTACATCAAGATCAAATCAATCTCAATTTAATTTGAATTCTTTCAACTTTTGCTTTCACTTTGCCATGGTACAATAACACATAATATTAATTAGCATTAAACGGCATTAATAGCATTTTGTCACCTAGCTGCATGCTGTCATCCAGTGGGCGTGTCCAGGCAGACCTGAGAGACTCATGGTAGAGGTGGGTCTTAGACTGGTCTCGGATCAAATTCCACACACTAGCCAGAGGTCTGTCCAGCTGCTTGGCTCCCAGAAACCTGTGAGTAGAGGGCCTGGAGGAGGGCCTGTGGAAGATCTGAACCCCTCGCTCTACTCCGTGATGCCTGTGCAAAGGGAGAGACCAAGCTGGGGTTAAGGTAGGCTCAAAGGTCATCTCAAACATGCTGCATGGTTCTGCAGGCTTAGAATGAGTGCTGCACTGTGTGTGCTGACCTCCAGCCAGCTGCAGCCTTTCCATCCAGAAGATTCCTCAGGTCTCCACCAGAGGCCAAATGAATCTGAGCCACAGCAATTAAACAGCAATTAAGCACTGGACTGCACCTCTCATGTCACTTGATTAATTTCTAAAGGCAGACATTTGTAAACAAAACAAACAAATAAATAAATAAAGAGCTCCACCTCTGACAGGGCTCTGGCAAGAGTGCAGTCAGCAATGTCTCGGTATGACGTGGAAATAGTCGAGGGCCAGCCGCAAGTTAAGGTGCGCTGCCGTGCAGGTGGAGTCGACGAAGACGAAGAGGACTGAAGCTCGAGTCCAGAGGGAGATGTCTCCAGGCGAACATCTAAGGAGAGCACCAGTATGGCTCAAATTCAAACTGAACCACTAGCGCATCCGTTTCCATAAATGACTGGCACTCACCTTGCGCTGACAGCCATGCCCGCGGAGCCTTGGAACTTTGAATAAGAGTGACAGCAGGTCGACTGCTGACTCCTAACCCTGCATCTGAGATGCCAGGGATCTAGGCAGTGCAAGAGTACAAACAGCATAGTTTAAACGCTGTTCCCATGTATCTTCTGATAACGCTGAACTTGCTTGATAGACGGGCTTACCTGTAGTGATGGTGAGGCACTGTCTTTCGGTAAAGCTGCATTACTGCTGTTGTAACCAGATGTAGGTCCGGAGGAGAGACTCAGGTTGGAACCCGTGCACAAGGTGATGTTGCTGACACGGGTGCGAAGCCTCAGGTCATCCTACATAAGTGACACGGGCAAATTCAAAAATGAAGCCCAGCAGAGCGGTAAATGTAATTAAATATGTTACCACTAAAGTATTTACTTTATACATTTTAACTCTCACCTTCACAGTCTGCGCCAGAGCCTGCTGCTGTAATCTCCTTTTTTCCTGCTCCGTGCGCTCACGGAGACGCTCTCGAGCACGGGCAATCTCTGTCCTTGCCTCCTCTCGAGCGCGACTGTAATCACGCAGCAGGAACTCAATATCTGGAGGATACTGACCTCCTCTTCTCTGTGGATCAGGCACTCTAGGAAGGTTCATTTGTGGTTAGTAACAAATTCAATTTCTTCCAAATCCAGTAGTAATGAAAGTGTAACACAAAACTGTAACACCGAAGTATACTTCAAAACGTACATGAACTCCAGAGATTAAATTATAATTTAATTTTAAAAACAAGGCAGACACAGAGAGACAGGGCTGGAGACATTCACCTGCTGGTTTCCACTACTTCCTGGCGGAGTTGCTGCAGGTACTCCCTCCGTCGGCTTGGCAGGTGTGAAGAAGGCCTTTGAGCCTGCTCTACCTCCTGAGTGGGTGAGTTCGGTTGCTTGCTGGGGCTGAGGCTTCGAGCCCGGCGGCACGTCTGAAGTCGAGCTTCTCTCTCCTTCCTCAAGCTGTCAATGCTCCTTCTGTGTCTGAGGATGTAACATCAGATCAGGTTCCCCATCAGCTACACGGCAATTTAACTTCACATTTAACTTTAGTGTAAACTAGTGATGTTAGACAAAAAAAATTAATAAATAAAAACATTTTTCATTCACAATTTTTAAAAATGTTTCATCATAAGTCACACCTTTCATAGAGCTGCTGTTTGGTGGACATGGCAGGCTCCTCCCTGGGGCAGGACGTTAGCAGCTTTAGCATCGTGTCTGTCTCCCCCAGGCCATAGTGCAACTTTGCCTCTTTGAGCTCCACACTCAGCCGGGCAGAAGTCAGGTCCAGGTGCATGGAGGCCAGTACTTGCTCCCGGTCCTTCTGCAGTCTCTCAATTTCTCTTGTTCTCTCATTTGTTGCTTTCAAGAACTCTGGCTTCTGCCTATATCCAATTCTTTCTGACTCTGCTAGACTTGTGTCGAGACTCTTAGCATTAACACCTACGTTTTTCTTCATAGTAAAGTTGTTTTTATTGGTGAGTCCTGCTGGTGGTTGCTGGTTGATGCCTGACCAGTTAGTAAACTTGTTGTGCATTGGCAAGTCTTCAGGAAGCTGTTGGTCTTCTGTGATGGGACTGGTGAGTGGGTTGATACTGACCAAAACATCTGTATTGCACTCACTTGGAGACAGTGATACCACATCTTCCTCTTGGTGCTGGAAAATTCTTTTGCTCACATTGTTCCAGCACTTCCCCATACCATCAGAGAATCTGTGGTTATATTCTGGCATGCTGTTTCTGTAGCTTCGACTGATGGGTGTTGAAGATTTCATTTGCTTCTGGCTACAGTTTTCAGGCTGCCCATATTTGACTGAGGAAGAATTACTGTCAGTCTGAGAAATACACAAAACAGGTTGAGCCACTCCTCCATTTTGGACTCTATGAAAGAGTTTTTTTCTTTTGTTTTGTGTGTAGGTACCAGAGGAGTTCATACTTTCTGTGGAGTATGCCACTGACCCATCTGCATTTCTGCAACTGATATCAGTCAAATTTTCAAGAGACACAGAAAACACTTGTCCATTGTGACAAACCTTTTCTTTCTGATGTATGTAAAAATTACCTGACTTGCAAGGTGCTTTATTTTCAGTGGTGGACATTTGTTTGCTTTCAAGTAAGTCTTTGAGTGCCGTTGACAGTTGTGTCTCAGAATGCATGTACCTTTTATTTTTCTTCTGGTTGGCCAAGCACTGAGCAGTCTTCCCTTTCTGAAAGCAACTGGGCACCTCCACAGTAAGGATCGGTGAAGAAGCACGGTCCATAACCAATATTTGTTTATCAGTGCAATTCTTTGGCTTCACTTCTGTCTGATTTAATCTGCCGTCTCTTGCCAATATCTCTGAACTGAATTTTCTGTGAGCACAAATTCCAGAATATTTGGCAAAGGGGTTACTAACAATATGAGCTACGGTGCTAGCAGTTAAGGTTTTTGGGTTGGGATAGTTCTGATTGGGTACAACCGTCTCTAGGGAAAAAACCTTTGGAGATGAAACCTCTAGCTTTCCACCCAGCTGCACAGAGGGAGATAAGCCTTCAGGGCGCAAATCAGGCATACTTTTAATCGTCTCAAAGGATTGTCTATTTTCACACCCATCTTTAAAGGACTTGGTGATTCCTTCCTGCTTTGATACTCCACAAGAATCTGTACCAATCACTTTGACAATCACATTGACCTCATGAGCTTTGGTGTTCTCTACAGCTGGTCTTTGACTGATAACTCTGCTCTGCTTCATCAGTAGTGGTGGATCTTCAGTTTGGATACCGATATCCGCAACAGTCTGTGTGGAGCCATCTCTTTTGCAATACTTGTCAGAGTAAACCTTTGAAATGTTACTGCTTTTTTTTGCTGGATGCTCATACCTCAGAAATCTTTCCCCTGATCTCATACATTGAATGTTTCCCAGAAGGTCAGATGTGTTAAGAATTAACTCTGAGAGATGTTCAGACATATTCTGTAGACTTGCCCATGTGGCTGATGTTCCATGTGTCTGTCTGGACACAGGTACCTGGGTGTAGCTTCTCTTGTGTCTAATTTTTTTCTTCAGATCCTCATCAAGCATTAATGTTTGTGTGCCATGATCACATTTACTTGAATCTTTGTGACCACTTTCTTGAGTGTCATGTTCAGAAGAGTAGACCAGCACTATTTCATCAACTTGGCCTGAACTGTGACCCAACTCTGAGGTATCATTGTAAGATTCGCTGCTTGAAGCTGCTAAGGTTTTTTCATTCAAGATAAAGGGTGTATGACAAAGTGCCTTCAGATGGGATTCTGTGTAACTATGTTCTTTAGAACTTTCAACACTACTTAATGTGCTAGAAAGCCCCTTATGGATTGCATAACTGCTCAAATGAGAATTAAAAGGTGAATTCTGGACATTCAACCCATTGTCCACACTGCAGCATCTAGTTATATGCTTGTCTGAGCTTTCTAGTGGAGAAAGTAGGCTGGATATATTAACTGCACTTCCAAATGCCTGATTTTTGTGCATAGTGCTAAGGAACTCATCAGCTTTTGTTGCATGAATAAACGGGTTGATGTCACTCGAAACAAAATGGATCATAGGTTCTCTATTTTGCATGAGATCATTACCAAATGATGGTGCTTCTTTATCCTTGTCGTCATGTGAGACATCTTTCGAACAATTGGTTAAATGATCTGCTTCAAAACTGTTCGACAACCCAGTTTTAAATATCCTTGTAGCGAGATGACTTTGGTTCTGTCTGTCTCTCTTCTCTGTTATACCAGTGGTGTTACCTATGGTGACTCCTGCTGTAACGTTTGCAATGTCAGTCTCCAGAGGATGGGTTTCTCTCAATTTTGACTCTACTTGACTAACTGCGGTAGATGTACATAATTTATCAGGTGACATTTTTTCTGATCCATTTTGAGCAATTGCATTCTGTTTGCCAACAGCAGGTATGACAGGTTTGACTCGAACAGCCATGCTACATTGAGGGATTTGGGTTTTGGCAGTCTCATCTATGGATGAATCAGGTGTTGAGTCCGTGGATGAACTTGGAGGGGCAGTAAAATGGGCTCTTCTGTATCTTTTTGACTTTATTCTTGGACGACCATCATTACCACTACAGGAAGTGAACCTTGCACCATCTTCTCCAATGGTAGCTTCTTGACTGGATTCAGTTTTGACGTTATGATATCTCTTTGGGTTTATATTTAATGATATATTTTGATCAGAAGTAGCTGCTAATTTGGCATCAGGTTCATTAACATCTCCTGTGTCTGTCTGGTCTGCTCTTTTTACTGAATATGCAGAGTCAATGAGAGTGGACAAATTACAAACTTGGCTAGCAGGCTCCAGCTTCTCTTCATCTTGAATATTCATAGATTGTTGTTGCTGTCTTTCGATTCTGTGATGCTTACCGTCCTCTTCACACTCTGACTGATCTTCTGCTGGAGGGCCATTGTAAGTTTTTCTGTTCATAATGACCCTTTGGATGACCTGTGGTTGACTGAATCTCTGTGGATGGGATATACATGACAGCAGAGCCTGGACTGATCGAGAAATAGTGATTTCTTTGTTTAATTCACCATGATAAGTGTGATTTTTGTTATTGCTATTAGTCATGATGCTAGAAGTATTCTGCTCACTACTAATGTGATCTTGGGTGATAGGAATGTGGTATTTTCCAAGGTTTTCTTGAGTACATTCTTGATGAGCTTGTTTGTTAAATTGTGCAGAACCAGCTTTCTGAAGATAACCTTTAGCTGCTTTGTGGCATAGATTTGAGTTAGATGAGCTCTCAATATTTTTTGTATGCTGAATCTTTGACTCAGTGTTAAGATGTCCAGCAGGACTGATGTCTAAGATCTGCTGAAATTCAGCAGTCATATCTACTTTATTTGCTGTCACAGATTTACTCAGGGCCTTTTTCTGCATTTCTGAACTCAATGGGTTCTCCATGATTTCAGAGTATTGACCTGAAGCCTGAACATCATTTTCTTTTGATGAACTTGACATCTCTGTTGAGCTGTTTCCTGCAGGAGCCTTCTCTTGTG
Organism: Sternarchorhynchus goeldii; assembly: GCA_028565775.1. Classification (NCBI taxonomy): domain Eukaryota; kingdom Metazoa; phylum Chordata; class Actinopteri; order Gymnotiformes; family Apteronotidae; genus Sternarchorhynchus; species Sternarchorhynchus goeldii. The sequence goes on from JAOXYF010000011.1 coordinate 2,904,192, forward strand.
TGCACACTCTGAAACCAAATCCAGACTCTGTCCTTACAGATGTGCTTACAGGAGTGAGATTATGGCATGCATCGTTGGTCAGTGTAATCTCTGATTTCATTAGAACATTTTCCTCACCATTTGAGCGTTTAGAAATGACGTAGCCAGGACATTGAAGGACTTCAGAGCCTTCTGTACAAGTAGATGTGAAGGTCAGCTGCATGGGTTTGCTTCTTTGCTTAATTACTTGGTTGATCAAACTATTTTGTTGGTCAGCATTTAAATAATCAGGATGATTATCAGTTGGTTCAGCAGTTAAGACAATGCTTGCTTCGGGTGACTTAGTTTTTATCAAGTCTTGTGCACTGAATGCATATGGCACAGTTTTACATAAATTATGATTGTCCATGTCCCCCATTTCTACATTACAGTTCTCCATGGACCGATATAAGCTGTTGAATCCATTTTCAGTTTTGTGTAATACACTTTCTTTCTCTGTGTGATTATATTCCACTTGAAGACAACAGCTAACCTGTTTCACTTCAGTAGAAGGTTCTGATTCAGTCTCACATAGAAACATTTGTGGACTTTCAGATGTGATTTCATGTATGCTCTGAATTTTCTTAATACTATCCATGCTGGTTGTTGAAGACATTTGGTTGTTTGGTTTTAGTTCTCTACTAGTGTCTTTATTAGCATCCACTTTCAGAGACATATTCAGATGTTCTTTCACAACTTCAGATATCTTCTCATTTACTGAATGGCCCAGCTTCTGAAACGTTCTATTATCCAACACTTCTTTTTCCAAAACATCAACATAAGCTGTAACATATTTCACTTCCTCCATACTCTTTTCATCATCAATCATTACATCATGGGCTGATATCTTCTGTTTGATGAATGTAAGTGCACTTATGTTGTTAGACAAACAGCTATCAGCAGGACTGTTGTTGTTATGGTACACAGTGTTCTTATCCATTGATGACATTTTCAAATTTTGTTCCAAGTTCCCCCTTTTGTGATGACTGGATGACGTGACTGATGTGTCATTTTTAATTGGTGACGGTTTGCCTGCTGAATCTTTGCTGGTAGTAGAACTGTCACCAAACTTCATTGGTGCTTTACTTTCTATAACGGCAGAATCACACAGAGGAAGAGATCTTATACAACTATTTGCAATGTGTATATTGTCTGTTAAGAGATCGTGAGCAGTTTTGCTACTCTTTTTCGAGAGCTTATAAGATTCATCGTAAGATTGATGCTTCGGTTCGATATAACACTGTTGTGAAGTGTTTGCTTCTTCATTGCAATTTTTCCCCTTCTTGTTCATTTCAGAAGTGCTGCCTTTGGTATCTCTTGCATCATAATTCTCTGTATAGTTTTCTGTGGGAGAAAAATCGTTCACTCCTTGATGCTGCACCAAAGTTTTTCCATCACCCACTGCTTCTCCTACGTGGTTAACAAGATGCTCTGTCCTGCATTGAGACTTCTGTGAAAATTCACTTTGTACCTTTAAACAATGCATTACTACACATTGATGTTCCTCATTGGAACACTCATTTTCATTATATGCCAAAATGTTCTCCAGGTGGATAGCATTATTTGAACAGAGACTTTCTCCAGATGAGTGGTGTCCATCATTTTTAGCAACACTATTAATATTCCTGGAGGCATCACTGTCAAACTGAAAACCATCAAAACCTTGTGTACATCTAATTTCTTGCAATGACTGTGTAAAATGCTCCTCTTGTTTTGAAGATTTTTTCAATAAGACATTCTCATCATTTGAGGGAATTACGTGCTCCTCATCTAGGGGAGTTTGATTTGCAGTACTGCTCTGCAAATACTTATCAAGAGATCCACGTGGGCAGCATCCTGAAGAAATCTCTTCTGGTATAACATCATTAACTTTGGAATAAGTGGTGACTGTTAGCAGCTTATCATCATAGGGTGTCAGAGACTCTGCTTCTGGTAGAATTGTTTTATTAGTGCATAACGTGTCATGCTGACATGTGTCTGTGCCAGAAGAGGGACCTGCCCACAGATCGTTCACTGCATTCCGAGTGATGCCAGCCTCTTCTGTAATGCACTGTGTCTTAGAATAACTCAACAGGTCATCACTCACATTCAGTATGGTGCTTTCAGGTCTAGAACAGGAGGTAGAGTCAGGTTCTTTCCAAAAATATTCTGAGCTCGTTTCCCTTTCAGGAGACTGATGTTGTTCAAGTGTTGCAGAGGAGGATGATCTTTGGCCTTCCGACTCATTCAAGGTACTAGACAGATCGAGACTAGCTGAGCTTTGGTTGCTGCTGGCCTCTGCCGGTGTGTGCAGAGCCTTTTTCATTAAGCCCTCTGAGGCTCTGAAGCTACGGGGACTATCTGCTGCATCAGTGGAGGACCACGCATCAGTAAGCGCAAGTAAATTCTCTGCCTCTCTAACATTGGCATCACTGGGTGCTCTGGGCGCAGATTTTGCCACTAGCTTAGGACTCCCCTGAAAGCTCCAAAAAGCCTCTGTTGGCATTTCTTTGGAGTTGTCAAACTGTTCTCTTCCTGTGCTTGACTGCAGGTTGAATGAGGACTGGAAACTTCGATATGAAGACTGACATCCCTTCAGCACTGGTGCGGCAGTGATGTCCTTCAATTTATCCTTCACGACGAGAGAGTCCTTAGACATCTGACTGTCCTCACTCTCTGCTTCACTGGGCTCACTGTTCTCCTGCTTCAGCCTCTCGGCCAAAGCTGTGGCATAGGCTGAAGAGAGGGAGTCCACTGAGAAAAGGCTGTCACAGTCTGAAGAATCATCATCGTCGCTCTCTACCCATTCAGTCATCTCTTGTTGCGTTTTCACCCATTTTCTAGTATTATTTGTTAGGGCCTCAGTGCTGTGCCAGCGTTTCTGTTTCTTGTCCTTCAATGAGGTAAACTGAGCCAAACCCTCGCAAGACACCGTTGTTTTAATACCACACTTCTGCTGCGTTGTCTTCACATCACCCCCTGCTTCATCTTTATTTCCTTCCTTAGGACACTGAGCTGTTGCTCTGTTTGCCGATTTAGCATGTCTGCCACCTCTTAAACCTAAAGGAGGCTTGCGGAAGACCTTTGATAAAGCTGTCTTTATGCCTGAGCCAACTGATCGTGAAAGTGCTTTGCGGATTGTCTCCAAGCCCTTACTTTTGCCACAGGGTAAACTCTTGGCACCCTTAGATGAGTGCTTTTGTGTTGCTGACTGCTTTATTATTGGTAGTACCTTTTTAGATTCTCTATTGTCCAGTGTCATTTGTGAGGATATGTTATAATCCACTGTGTGATTACAGAACAATGATTCAGGATTCCATGAAAAAGCTTTCCCCATTGTCATTCCACCAGATGTTCCATCTTCCTTCGGGAATGTTTTGTGGTTCTCAGACGAACTACTAGAGGTCCTTTGACAACATCTTGAGGGCATAGTGTTGGAGCGGCTTCTAGGAATTTGATCTGGAAGGTATTCATCAGATCCCCACTTCCCAGGACACCTATAGAGAGATGCTGGGGTCTCAGATGATCTATTCCTCATAAGAAACTGGCTGTTGAAAGAAAACAAAAAGATTTGAGGATTTTCATTCTGAAGAATGTACTTCACATAATCTCACTTTTATAGACACCTTCAAACAGGCCAACTAAGACAGCAGTACCGACCTGAAAATGGGTGTGTGATGAGGGTAGAGTCGAGACAGAAGATCTGCAGAGAAAGAATGCCTTCTCAGGACCTTTGGTCGTCCCCTGCACTTTGATGGAGATACCAGCTCAGGGGAGGACAATCCGTCCACCCCAAGTGCATTCTCCAGCCTCTGCAGCTCTCGCTTTGCCTCCAGCAGATGGCGCTTGCGAGCAATCCTCTCCAGTTGGTAGTGCAATCTTTTGCGGCGAATGCGATTCTCAGTCCTTCGAAGTGCGTGGTGTTTCAGAAGCTCCTCCTGCACCACTCGTTTCCTAACACTCACTACAATCAGCAATGGATTCACTGTTTCAGGGTCACCTTCTTCCAGGGTCTCCCGATTAACACTTGCCAGTGTGGGCAGAGGAATTAGATCTGTCTGCACGCCTGATTCCAGTGTGCCCCTTTCCTTGATAGAAGAAAGACGCTGCTTCTCCTCTAAGATCCACTGCTGGACTGTAAGATACAGTGAAAACATAGTTTCAGTATTAAAATGACAGGTGATAAATAACAGTTTAATTAAACATGAGGTGGCATAAAATATTTTCAGAGTCCATTAAGTTTAGCCATTTATACAAACTGAATGTAGTATAAAAAAATCTCATACTTGAAGCAGAAGTCAAGTTCATATTTTATGCAGTAAATAAAAAAAGAATCTAAAAATAAATAATAACCATTGACATAACAAAAGCAGATACAGTATGGCCTGTGTATTTGGAACATTTAACCTTATGGTAAATGTACAGTCTTTAGTGCTGAAGGAGTCAAAGTACTCACTCTCGGTACGCTGCTGTCGCAGCTGGGCCTGCTCCCTGTCCAGGTCTCTCTCCGCTTGCCTCTGCTCTGCCTGGATCTCCTCCCGCAGACACTCCACGTAACGCTGCTGCTCCTCCAACCGCTGCCTTGCAGAAGATCCGTCACCGGCCTCCTGACCACCTGCTCCCACAGGGCTGGGCCACACAGGAGCAAATGCATGTAACCCGAGACTATACATCAGATTTACAGGCACCCCCTACCATACACATATACAACTGATTATTACCTTTTTTCAGTGATTCAGAAAAAAATTCAGAGAATGGAACTGGTTAAAAAGTGACTGGTTCTCTGCTTCAGTACACAAGGCTTGCCTACATTCAGCGTCTTTCAGTAACCAGGTAACCCAAGTAATGTCAGTTCTTTAAAAACAATATAATGGTCCTCTAGAGATCTCATTATCAGTCCAATGTTTCTAGTCAGCAGAACCACAAATTCCAACCACGTGGTACATTTTCAACATTGCAGTTCCAGTATTATGTGTAACATGTTCCAGTACTATTCCAGTAACATGTTCCAGTATTAGAATACTGAATATACTGTCACACATTAAATAAAATGTGCTCCAGAACAGAAAAGACCCATGGGGACCTGCGTTTACCTCAAAGAAAGGGTGAGAGGACTCAGTGCCGATGAGCCACAGAGTAGACCTCCCTCAGTCTGGAAAAAAACACACCTTCAACTTCATCTTTGTGAAATTATAATGTAAGACGTTTTAAACCTTTGTTTAATTAAAGAAATCCGTTATTTCAAAATGGCTATTTTTTTCTGTTAATTAAGTATTAAGCCGTACGTTAAAAATGAATTTTTTGTCAACATTTTGGTAAAGGTGCTTTGTTTTGTGGGGTTCTTTTGATATTTTAAGGGAATACCATGCAGTTACAAGACTTCTAATCATGAAGCAAACACTTCTAACCCCAGCAGGGCAAAGATTTCTCAGTGAAATGTCTTCCAGTATAGACACCGAGTTACAAGATAAAGCATTTGATTGTACCCGTCTCCTCTCTCTCAGAACAGCTGCCTCTGCAGGGTGGTTGAAGCGGAACTTGTGGCGTCCTCCCAATGTTATCACTGCGCCTTTGAACAGCAGCCATGAACATAATGGTCATGATACACCTATATACACAACGCTCATAATACGCCTACATACATAAATACTGTGCAAATCGAGTACAGCTACAAATCCAATTCACAGAGCAGTAATTTCTGTCATCTTTAAGTACAGAATGATGTATGCGTGCAGAGGTATGCAGAGAAGCACCTACGGGTCGCATTTACCTTGTGCAAGTCTGCACGGCTCAGTGACGTCTCTGTTGTTGACCATGCAGACACTGTGTGGGAGGGGCCTGAGGGTCACTACCCCATTCTGATTCTCAATTTCACACATTGAACCTTCTGGCAGGACTGAGTCACAGAACAACAGATTTCACACAACATGGTCCACTTGCTGCTGATTATTGGTAATACAGGAAAATATTCTAGTAAGGTTACATATTAATATTAAGAAATATGGGTAAAAAACACATGGGCTACTATAGATATAAAAATAAACACGAGATACCTATATGGGGTTCCTCCTCATTCTTATACTGAGGTCCGATTCTGGTGAGCCCTTCCTAGTACAGAGAACACCAAGGGTTAATGAGAACGTTCAGAGAACTGCACTGTTGGCCCATATCAAACCTCGTTTGGTAACACCCACTCTGATAATGTTACAGTCTTTGTTTATGTTCTCTGACCTTCAGCATGAATCACACCTCAGATGCGAGCAGGGCGATTTGTTTACAGTCGCTGTGAGGAATTTAAACTTGCTTATGTAAGTGCAGACACACTACAGGGCCAGGGTCGTTCCCAGGGTCGTTCCCAGGGTCGTTCCCAGAAACTGGGACGTTTAAAAACATTGGGAAAGAGGGGAGCCGATGCCACTTTTGTGTCCTTTTGTGTCCAGTATGGTCAGAACATGATGAAAAATCTACAGAACGGCCCCCAAACCTTAAACATAAAGCCTGACTAAGCATTTCTCCAGCCCTCACAACAAAAACAAATACACAACCAAAGAGAGGTAAATAGTGAAACGAGAGAAGGAAAATGTAAAGAGAAATGAAACAGCTGCAGAAAATCAGAGTAGCTTCACCTGTTGTTGTAGGGGCCATGCACACTAAAAACCTTCATCAGCAAGGAAACGAGTAAAATGGCAAAACTTGAATTATCTTTACATCAGTTTGCTGTGTGTAAGAAAAAGGGTTATTGTTGGACAGGTCCCAGCACAAGACTGATCTCAGGTCAGTACCCGGAGATGGTAGATGGTGACTCCCGTGCTCAGTACATCTGGCTCCAGGGAGATGAGGTGGGGCAGGAGGGAACGGATCTGAACTCCTGCTCTGTCCTGGTTAATGTCCACGCTGTAATGCTCCAGGAGTGTTCGCTTGTCCCGCCAGCCATCCGACCAGTCTTTAGTCAGCTGCTCCACCTGGAGAGGGGATGGAGAGAGATAATGTCACTGGATCTGACGGCAACAGATGGAGGATTATAAACGCAGACCCTAGAAAGAAGACGCAGGAGATCGTGCCAAATCCGCAGTTTGAGGGGTCGTGACGGACCTTCAGTTCGTTCTGCAGCACGATGTCAGACAGGCTCCCGTCCCTCTCGTCACTCAGGGACGGGCTGGTATTCCTCTGCCACACACAACAAGCCATCGGTCAGCCATTTCCTGCATAGGCTTGTATTGCTGCTACCACTACACACTGTCGTATTTACAGGGCGGTTTATTGCAGGAGATCGAATACCATTGAGAAGTTGAGCAGCATGCTCTTCAGCCGGTCGATCTCCTCCCGAAGCTCCCTGATCAGCCTCACGTTGGCGTCCTGGGAACAAACGACACAGGCATCGCATCTCATTTTCACCATCTGCATCACCGGGAAAGGGGGCAAAGGGCAAGAGTCGCACCTCATTGACTCTCGGCTTGTTTACGATGTTCCTGGCATGAGCCGCATAGCGAAGGGTGCTGAGGGTCTCATTGTAGCTGCTGCAGGAGGGAGAGATGGCTGTAGGGGTTTAGGCAGAGAGTCAGGGAGTGAGAAATACGGGAGGAAGGGCGTCGGGAATTCCTATTTGGGAATAGAGCCTCACAGCTGCAGAGGTGAACTCACTAGCGATCATGATGGTTTTGGAGTTGCCACCCAGGCTGTCTTTGAGGAGCCAGGTGAGGACGGAGTCGCGGTAGGGGATGAAGCAGAGGCGGCGACCACTGCAGGACAGTGAGCTGGACTGGCTGCCCAGGGTGCTGCCATCACCCTCGCTCAGCACGCTGTTAATGCTCTGACTGCTGCTGCACATCTGAGAGTTCTGGGCTGAGGGTGGGGGTGGGG
>JAOXYF010000011.1:2912148-2922787 GCA_028565775.1 Sternarchorhynchus goeldii
CCCCCACGAAGGCCGAGAGGGGTTAATGGAGGGTAAACATAAGGAGAAAAACAAAGAGTGTGAAAGGATAAAGCAGTATGTGGTGTACCGAGAGCTGAGATAACGATGCCCAGAGTGACCAGAGACTTGTTGATGTTGGCTCCTTCAGTGATCCGGTCTCTGCAATACTGAGGGTCTGCTCTCTCGCTGAGAGGCAACAAGAAGAGGTACAGAAACAACAGAGTTTGATGAGTTTGAACACAATTAGCCAAGGAGATCCACTAGGGGGCACCCTGACCATAGTCACAGTTAAAATTTGCAACAAAGAAAATTGCTTGACACAGTAACAAGCTGTAGGTTAAGAGGCTTTTAAATAATGGATGCAAACAATCACCAACCTGCCAGCTAGGTCCACTAAGTTGATCTTGCTCACTATTTCAGAGGGGAGGTTATTCTCTAGAATGGCCTACAAAAAGAGTTTACAACCAAAAAATATTCTGTAAGTGCACTTGACAATTTAATCAAAGAGGTGTTAGAAAGTTAAATTATGTACTTTTATTAACAGTTTGTTCACATTTCAACTAACTGGTAAGGAAAACCTAAATGCTAAGATGCCGCATGTATGGTAACAGGCGATTTTCTTACTGGTCATTGACCATTTCTGATTGTTTGGTTTGGAAACACGAGAAAGTTCAGACTGGAGCTCAGCTGGTGTTGGGGAATGGTTGAGTGTTTGGGACCTGTGTGTACTGGATGCTGAAGATGGCATGCGATCGACTGCTGGCATCGTGAACGTGAGTGGCAGCTGTGATGCGATTAGCAATGCCCTCCTCCAGCAGATCTACAGCCTGCTTATAATCTGACACCACATGCTGAGAGAGACCTGGCACACACACACACACACACACACACACACACACACACACACACACACACACACACACACACACACACACACACACACATTATCATCTTCTTGCTTTCCTTCTTAGTCAATGATATTCTTGTCCTGTTTCTGGGAACAGTGCTGCTATCACAACACCCATAACCTTGATTCAGGGTGAAACACAAATACTACTGTGTTATTCTGTATTTTATTAAGGGATTTAGTAAACTGGGCACATTAGATTTAAAGGTCTAGTAACGTAGTGGTCTGGGGGAATGTTCATGTTAGAAAGAGACATGTGAGTTGTGCGTGTATTCCACTGGGCTTCTTAAAGCCACAGGAAGGTGAGATCACTTCCTCTGCTATACTGGGGTTTCTCCTAATACACACAATGACTGGATGCTAGATGCCAGACAAAAAAGGAAGTGGGCGGGGGAATGGAGGCGGGCCCAGAACGCTGTGCTGTGAGCAGCACAGACTGTAATCAGAGTTCAGCTGCGAACACTGTATGAAATCGTTTCATGCACAATTACCAGAAAAACTGAAAATACACAAGAGGCTCGCCCATGTGTCTAATACTGAAGGCAAAATCCCCTCAGAAGAAAGTACAAAAAGCTGGAGTACAAAAGGTGAGCAAACAGTTCAGCTGAAGGTCTCTGTTTGTGGTCTCTGGGCTTGGCTGCAGCAAGGGAATTACTTTAAGCTTAAAGGGCTAGGTTTAGTAAACTCTCACCCTGCACATAAGGCCCCTTCTCTGGGTGCTCCCGCACACGCAAGGGGGCGGGTTTTTTCTGGTCCATCCCTCTGAGAAGATCACGCACACGTTCATTGTAGATCTCTAAAAAGCTGGAGGAGAGAGAAAAAAAAAAACCTTCTTCCAATATTTTACAGCCAATTCTATAACCCATACATAACATACATAACAATCACCTTCACAAATACATACAAGACAGAGAAGTCTCACCTAATTTCAACTCTGCAGTTCTGCCCATCAGGAGAGTCGATATCAGATCGGAAAAGACCCTGAAGGAAAGACAAATACAATCAGTGAAAAAACGACCTGTTACTATAGGTATAAAATAAGCAATATTCCAGTTCACATGAGAGACCTACTTGGCAGATCCTAGGTGTCAATCCAATAGAATCCTACACAAAGAGGAAGTGATCAAACATAGAAAACATCTAATGTCCTCCTCATTTCAACACACTGGATAGCATGTAGCAGGCCAGCTCTGTACCAGCTTACTCACTGGTGTGCCCATCATGGTGTAGGTCTTTCCTGAGCCTGTCTGTCCATATGCGAACAGACAGGTGTTGTAGCCCTCGGCCGCTCCTGCCAACACAGACACGCCCAGATCCTGGAAGACCTAAGGGGAGAGGATGCTGAGGGTGAGTCTCTCTCTCAGTGCAGAACGCACATGCATGTACATCCACAATCTTTATAACTGCCCAGCCAAACACGCAAAAACCATGAAAAAAACCACACAAAACACACAAAAGACCTGAACTAACACGGGCCTTACAGGACTGGTTAGTGTATGGGCTGGCAACGTCCTGTGCTATGTACTAGAGCAATGAGCTGAAGCTGAAGAAAACCATGGAAAGACAGAAGGAGAGGAGAGGAGAGGGAAGAGCTGGGCAGGCGTGGTGCTGGAGCCACTCTCTGCACTTTCACCTCCTGTCTTCTCACTGAGACTGAGATGGCAGAGTGAATCTCAGAGCCAAGGACCCACCTTTCACACACACTGCCTGGCTAGCACACAAGCACGCACACACACACTCTCACACGTACATGATTTACGGACACAGGCACTCACTAGCGCTGAGTAATCAACACGCATGGTATAAAAACAACTTTTGCCATATAGTTGACAAATCCTTCACTTGAAGCATGAACAGACCACTTGTACAGTAGGAATGTTTCACTGTTAGGGGGAGGGGGTTGCTCTTACTCTCAGACCTTGTCAAAGATCAGTACTGACATTAATAAATAACTAAAGATCAACCCTGATATAGTACATTACTAAAAATCAGAACTGACATTATACAGTACTAAAGATTAGTATTAACAGCATACAGTAATAAATATCAGTACTGAAATACAGTACAGTACTAAAGGGTCTTAGCTGGCTATCACATAAATGGCAGTTAAACCCCAGCAACCCAGTGAGAGCTGTGGCACGACACCTCAGCCTGTTCAGAACGCAGGGATGGGAAAACAAGAGCAGATCTTAACATCTGACACCACATCACATCGACCTTCAAGCCATCACCCAGCCTTCTACATGCCCTGCTGTGTACAAAAGGTGTGTGTGTGTGCACGGGACAGCCATTAAAGGTGTGTGTGTGTGTGTGCACGGGACAGCCATTGAAGCTGAAAAATCTGACATTTTCACCCACAGCAAAACCCAGTAAGTCAGTGAAACGAGAGGCTCTGATGCTATTGTCAAGCCTCTACGACTGGCTGTAACGCGACCGAGCAGGAGTCCTGCGGGGCGACAGGCTTTCTGAACGATGACTAACTGGCGTGCTCGTTACAGCGGGAGCAGATTAGTGACAGTTTAACAGCTCCTGTCCCCCTCGCTCTTAATTAGCCTGAGCTCAACTCCTCTGCCTTAAGAGACAAGCCAGAGCAGTTAGAGCGTCTGAAAGAGCGCTCTGCTGAACTAGGCTCGCACATGGGCTTCTCCTGTTACAGCTCAAAGAGAAAGGGACTCTATTGTGTATTTAACCCACACTTCTGCAATTCATCACAGCCCATTCACACACACACATTTAAAAATATCATGAATCATGACAGTGCTCCATGTAGAACTCCATGTACAGCTGGATTAACTGTATTCATGCATTTGCAAAAGCAAAGACTATGCTAACAAACTCCATCAGGCATCAACATTCACTCTGAGGTCCACCGCTGAGCACTGATGGACCAGCCTGCTCTCCAAAGCATGTGGCAGGAGGAGGGCCGGCTGTTCCAGAGCTGCCCAGGGTCTTCCAGCACTGCACAGCCAACCTGGAGGCAGCCCAGCATCTGAAAACAAGCCCAAAAAGACTAAACACCACCATCAACAGGAAGTCCACAGCCCTCACATCCGGTGCGTGTGTATAAGTGTGTGTGATGTGCAGGCACATTTGGGGACGCGTGTGTATATGTGTGTGTGTTCCTAAAGGAAATCCATCTGAAAACAATGGCACATATCCAGTTTTAGATTTTTACCTCCCTGGTTTTCTCACCCTAAAAAGAAGAATGACAAGTAAACACATACTGGTTTCCAGCGTGAGGCAAAAGCAGAATATAACCATTCTGGAGGGGAAACAGAAATCTAAAGGCTTTAAACCAGACACAAAAGAGAACATACTCTGAATGGGGGGTGCGGGGTGGGGGGTCAGTGAGGGAAGGGTGCGTTCAAAAGTGGGTCAAAACACTGAACTCAAGGCCAAATGGCAAGAGAGGGAAATAACGTCATCTGGCGTGCTGTAGCTGTGAACTGGAGTGGGAGCACTGCAGCTCAGGCTGAGCAGGTTCATAAGGGAGCGATTATGGACATGATGGGTGATCACAGATAGTGGAAGAAAGTATGCAATCTCCTGAAAGCATGGTAATCTCCTATTAAATACGCGCTGGATGTGCGGAACAGGTCCACTTTGGAGAAAGGCCTGTAATCACCATGTGCGGTGGGCTGCAGGGAGGAGACTAGTGCATGTGGTTTGCTCTGAACCAGTGTTTCCCAACCCAGTCCTCAGGGCCCACCACTCCGTTCCACATTTTAACTCCGACCCAACGTGTTGGGAACCTGGACTAAGGAAAAACGTGGAACTGTTTGGTGGGCTCTGGAGATTGGGGTGGGAAACACTGCCCTACACCAGGCCCTGGGAAACTCCATGATCCCTCCAAGAAAACTAACTTAAGCATGTCCAACGCAAGCAGCAGGTCCCAACCACAGCCTACTCTTGGAGTAGAGAGGAAACAATCCTCTCTCTGTTTTTTTTTCCATGTTCACTCTATAGAACAACTGACCAATACTACAAGTAACATGAAACCAGGAGGGCAACTGCTGACATGATAAAACACATGTGGAGTTTGCCAGTTGGCCTGGGATTATAGGTGGGTCACTAAAATGTTGGTATGCTTCTGGATCCCACCCCTACTAGTTTTAAGTTATGTTTAAACCTTTTATTTTAACGTTTAAGGCTGAGCCAAGTCTGAGAACCTGCTTATTCCTTCATGTGAACCAGGAAAAGAGGAGCATAGGCGATACACAAATAAAGCTAGAGTGTGTGTGTGTGTGTGGGGGGGGGGGCAAGACACTGGAAGGAGTTCACTGGCAGGGATTCAACTTGCCTCTCATCAGTCATACAGTCATAGAATTTTGTAGGTCAAATTTGCATGGTGGCGGGGAGAGAGAGAGATGAGGGGGATTCTGGGAGCTCCACAGACATCTTGGTCTCCACTGCTGTTGTTGGGAGACGGGGACGGAGCACAGCAAACTCACTGCCCTTCCTCCTCCTCCTCCACAGCTGGGAACCCGGTCGGCCATGTGCAGTAGCTCTAGTGAGTGTGAATGACTTCCACGGCCTGCTGGGTGATTAAGGCTCCATGGAGAAGCCATGTCACAGCAAGCTCCGTATCCACTCTAGGGGGCCTGCATGGCCTCCAGAGTTATAGCCAAAAACTGCAACACTAAAAAAAAATGAATGTATCCTAAAAGTACTAAAACACTGTCCAAAACCTCTATAATTTGAGTAGGATGTCAGTTAATCTATTTCATGTGATCATCTTTGTGATCTGATTGGTTTTTGTTCTTGATAACACCACAATCATCTGTCAGTCATTGAGAACTTGCTACAAATTCAAATGTTAACTTGTGAAACCATGGATCAGAGCAATTGGGAAGACATCACTTGTTTAAAAAACCTCCCACTAGCATGGAGTATATGCACAGTGTGGCTATTCTTTTAAGTGTAGCACAGCTTACAGACTCAAAGGCAAGAAATATCAGCAGCATAATTAAACCTCACAGTGAATCCAAAGAAGAGAGGGAGGAGAGAGATAGAAGAGGAGAAAAAAAACACAAGAGCTGACTTCATTTGGAAAAGAAACCCAGCATTGTGTGCTGGCTCTCCACAGAATGACGTCCACACGGCGCAATCTGAGTGTGAAAAATCCTTCCCTGAAGCAGCTGGACTTTTGGCTGGAGACGGTGGGGGTCTCCAGCAGCGCCACAGCCCCCACTCGCTCCCCTCCACCCGCTGAGCCCTCCGCTCTCCCACATGGCCCATCCCCACTACCACATCTGCATGAAGCTCAAACATCTGCCTATATGTCGATATTCACACTGAAATGGAAGTAGATAGAAAACTCAAAAACGTGGGGCTCATTAAACACTGCATGGCAAGATCCGTCATTGGATCCCTCAGCACAACAGCTGGCTTCCATTACTCCAAGTACCACCCCCACCCAGGGCCTACCCTCCCCTTCTCCCTCTCGCTCCAGAAACATATACACACGGACCTTCCTGAGCAGCTGCCTGCTGCTCCACACCAGCTCCGGCTCCGAAGCAGACCCCTGGAGCTAGCAAGCAGGCCATCATTCAAGAGAAACAACTTACACCATCATGAGTGAAAGCTGAAAGCAATTAGCCTTTCTCAACACCGCAGAAACACAGATCTGAAGTCGCTACGAACCAAAAACAATCCCCCAAAGACTAATTAGGCAGATTATTATTTAATCTGAGTTTTATCCTGTACCACTGTGTACAGGTCCTGTTAGCAGTGACTGTGGGTTTGACTCTGAGTGGTTTACAGAGCATATCTTGGGAATGTTCAGATCTTTGGGTCAGATCTTCCTCCCTCTTACAGAGCTCCACAAAGCAGTCGGTCTCCCTCACTGGCCGAGTTTGCAGCTCGCAGGAGGAAAGAGAGCTTCAGGCCTGCTCTGGAAGCCCTGACTTGGCAAAAGTGAACAACGGAGAGAGAAGGGGCCACTGTCTGAGCTCGTGGCCTGGTGCCATCTGTTGTGTGTGGGCTAAAAGGCACAGCGCACAAAGGGTCATCTGAGGGGGTCTCCTGGGGAGTGGGCAAGATGTGCAAGAAGAACAAGAAGAGCAAGATGTGCTCGCCTGGGCACACGCAGAGATTGATCGTCCAATCGGGTGGTGTAAATGTTTAAATAAAACTAGAGAGAACAGCAACAATCCCAGAACCCTGGGAGCCTGGTGAAGCTAACAAGAGAAACACATCTATAAAAAGACGATTGTTTTGATTCCTCAGAAGGACAGTGTTTTGCCAGGGAACTTCCATGAGTGCAGAGGTTTTGGCTTCCTTCTTGTCCCGGAATGGCTCGGCAAACACGCACCGGCCTCCACCCAGGAAGTGCCGGAGGTTTGAACCCGCTCAGCAGAGCACGAGCATGGCAGGCATGAGATGGAGCAGCAGGCGTAAGATGGAGCAGCAGCAGGCGTGAGATGGAGCAGCAGGCGTGAGATGGAGCAGCAGGCGTGAGATGGAACTTACCTCCTCCTGCGAAGCATAGTTGGGCGCCTCCGGGTTCACGGACCAGTAACAGTAATCAAAGCTGAACTCCAACAGCCTCTGCCTGCAGTCGCCCGGAGCCTCTGGCCGCCCGTCTAGACGCCCGTCCAGCTTTAGAAGAGACAGAAATAGAAACACACAGACAGAAAAAGAAAACAAGAAAGAGAAAGTGCAAGAGCAAATAAACATCACATCTATTCCAGAACTCTTGCAAACACAAATGGTTCATGTGGAAGATGAGCACGAAATGAAAAATGATAAAAACACTCACACATTCAATATCTCTCTCTTACCCTGCAGTAATGATGGGTGATAACTCTTAACTGTTGACGCAAGTTACTCTTAAAAGAGAATTATCATGATCTGACAAAGGTAACATCAGGTAGATGGAGGAATTACAGTATAGGACTATATAAGAATTATGATTACTGTGGGTACAGGCTCTGTAGCTGCTCTGAAGACATGGGAAGGGCCATGACATGTGTTTGAATGCTGTTTTATAATCACACCAGTGACCTATGCAGTCCTTTTCCAAACCTTGCAAAAGAAGATAGACAATCTACCTGATGAATGAAGCAGGCTAAGATCAAAAGATGCAAAACTGTAGTGTATGACAAAAATGTTCCAAGCCACTCTAAAGCTTACCAGGAGAAATGACAGATTTGTCCATACATGAATGATGCTCTGCTGGCATACTGGAAATTACTATTCCATTTGCTGTCAGCATAAAACAGTAACACACATCACTGCACAATAAACAGACCTGCACGCACGCTGCTCAGCACTTTATCAGCTTCATTACACCATGCCTGAGCCTCATCTCCAGGTGCGCATGCATGCACGTGTGTATTTTATTGACACGATTCCACCACATGCTAAAACAGCAGGAAAAAGGAACGGGCAGAAACATAAACCGCGAATGCCCACCAGCCCACCGCGGTTGCCTGTGGCAACGTTGTGTTTACAGCCACGGAACGGCACTTTCCTGGCATGCCCTGGTGCCACTGACCTCAACACACTGCGCTGACCCACAGCCTCATAACTGCACAGGGAAATTTATACCCAGCAACTTATACCAACTCAGCTTAGATGTTCATTACTTATGAGATTCCTCAGTATTATAGGTTCATTAGAATGAGGCCATAAATTCTACTAGATTCTCACTCGGTCAGTATTAAGTGAGGAGTAGCTTTGGCCAGTTCCTCTGGACTGTGGCAGCACATTCAGTAACTCTGAGCTGCCACAGGCCCACACTATCTCAGTCAGAGCCATAAGGAAGTTAACGACTCTTCGTGTCAGATGTTTGTTATGTGGTTTACCGTTCAACAGCCACATGTTTGACTGACACCTTACCCTCCAGTCCTCAAAGACATGGAACCAACCGAACACCCAATCAAACAACATGAGTGTGTGTGTGTGTGTGTCACGTTCTGTAACCTCATATCTTCTAATAACACTCTTGACTAATACGTGCGCTCCCTTTCTCTCTCAGCTTTCCTAAATTCTTTGCTTAGGATGAGTGTGAGCCAGTGTCTGTGTTTTCATTCCTGTCCCTTCACTTTCCACACTAGCAGTGGGTGACCAGATGTGAGACATCTGTCCTTTCATTAAGCCATTAATCAAGTGAGTGGTAAGATATTTGAACCTCCCCGATATTTAAATAATTAGACTAATAATATGTTGAGCTGACCTGTTCTGTGCCAAGGCTTCAAATGCTTTCAACTCTTTTATGAAACCACTAGTCAAGCCTGAGGCAAACTACACAGGAGACTTGTTTACTTTAATTGCAAAGTGGAAAAACCTGTTTATTTGGATCTTGTAGTGTTTACATACACACATATTTACTTGTATGTGTTTAAGCATTCAGTGCTGCTATTGGTCTGCGTTTCCAGACCCATTGAGTTCTAACGCTTCAGTGCAATCACGTGTTTGCATTTTGAGTCTATTTGAAACCTTATCAGTAGAAACAGACACTACTTTGTAATCTCCAGTCTCTCCTTCTCCCTCTGGAATCTTAGAGAAAGTGTGCACTTGATTTTACTTGTGACTGTGTGGCTGTTGAGTCTGTGTATGTGCAGAGGCATTAATGAAACAGTGCTGATGTCTGTGTGTCTAGTCGGTTGGAGCACTTTTTCAATAAACAGCACAATCATGCAGGAAGTGGGCAATCTCCACTGTAAACTTCCTGTTGCTGAGATTCACTGAAAGTAACATTCCACTCTTCCCTCTTCCCCTAAACAGCCATTTTAACACTGGACATAAAACCAAAATATAAAAGATATTTATATTATGTATTTGTATTGCACTTATTAAATACAAATGAAGATTATTATTGACATGACTGAAGTCTACTGTGAAAGAACAGTCTGGCAGAAGAACTTACCTTCACATTTCTTACTCTCACCACTTTGTCTTCCACCTGTACAGCTAGCCTCCCTCCATCCACACTCTCCCTATGAGATGGAAGCAGAGTTTAATATTGGCTGAACAGAGTTTTACTGAACCCAAAACTAACATACAAGATTATTTACTCTCTAGTACCAGCTGAACACTTAAATAACTTCACTTAAATAGCTTAAATACTTTTTACTTTAAAAAGGGAAAGAAATTACTATTTGGTCATCGTATTCGTTAGAAATACATTTATCTGATCCAGACTGAAATGGAAAGCAAAACAATGAGGGACTGGGGCTCTGAGAGTCCTTGCTCCTAAAGTAGGTCAAACACGAGAGACGATAGAACAGCCAAAGATACAGACAGCTGAGAAAATGGTGTGTGTATCACAGACCAGAGCGGGACAGAGAAGAGCGAGGACAGCTGTGTGTTGTACTCCAGCTGCCTAAAACATCGAAACTGATGCAACACAGCGAAATTTGAAGCCAGCGCTGATCTGCACGAACCTGAAATCTGAATAGCGTGAATGAGGTGGAATTAAATAATTGTCCAAGAGGCCTTAGGGACTGCCAGGCGTCTCATGTGGCGAGGACCCATTTCACCGCCCCAGCTGTGGCTCTCGGGCTATGTGGTAGAACACGGGCTTCTCTCTTTCTTCCAGACCCAAACGCGGGCCCTGCCCCAAACCCCAGCGCCTCAGACGCCCAACGCGTCAGCGAAAGTTATTCGACACAGGGTCATGTGTGAGAACTTGTTTTGAAAACGGACACGTTAGGAGTCTGGATCACTGTACACTCGCTATGACGTGCCCCTTTGATCTCAACATTTGTAGATCTTAACTTTGGAATC
>JAOXYF010000011.1:2922887-2936710 GCA_028565775.1 Sternarchorhynchus goeldii
TAGGAGTCTGGATCACTGTACACTCGCTATGACGTGCCCCTTTGATCTCAACATTTGTAGATCTTAACTTTGGAATCGATTCTGTTTAACTCTGACCAATAAAGAAATCAGGGGAAATGGGGAAATGTTAGCAAAGTCCGCTGTCATATGCATACTCGTATAAACCCACGTTCATAACAAAGACATCTTTATTAGAAAAACAGGAACTGTAAGATGTGAGATCATCCTTTGTTATGCACACTTTTACGGGGCTATTTAAACGCCGGACAGCCCAGACACGGCAAAGGCCGGATCAGTGGCAGCTCTTTGTGCTTCCCCTGGTGGGATTTTGTCAACATCCTCTACTCACACCAAGTTTCCTCAAAACCGTAGTCAATCTGAACCCAACATACTGTTGTAATTTGGCTCGTACTGGTGGGTGTGGCGGCACGTTCTAATACAAGAGCAATATATGGCTTCCCCAAGTCTGTTTTTTATGGTTCTGTTAAGGAGTTGAAGAGAAACACGTTTTTTCCATAAGTTATTGGCGCAGCATGTAATCAAGCCTTTGACGTAAGATTGCGCAAACGAACAGACATTTGCACATAATTAGAGAACAGTTAATAGGTTACTTCAGTCATCGTTAACCCTATGAAGGCCGGAAGATAGTCCAATAAAGTTTGTTGGGAATGTAGTTTACTGCATAAAAGAATGTCCTGCTTTATTTCGAGGTTTAGCACACATCACATTTATAGCCATAAAGAAAATTGCCAATAGTTTCTGCTTGCACAAATGTATATCTTTAGTGAGAGCAGTACATTAACTAGCAAGCTGCGTCAACTGGCAGGGAACGAGTAATTTGTTTCTACAGTGTGGTGGCTGTCAACGAAGACCAATTCCCACACATAGCAACACTGTAAACAACTGACGAGAAATCAGTTTGTCAATAAAACAAACACGTTATTATTACATACACCACACAGTGTAATAACACTAACTTATTCTTACCTTGAGTTTAAAGGACGGACTCGAATCGCGACTTTTACGTTTGCCATTCAGTTAAATCAGGACGGAGGGAATCGCTGAATTTAATTTTAAGGTTAGAGTCCATGTAGCACGATCATATTCCACCCGATAAGATTATTATCCCGATAAAACGGGTGGAATCGACGACAATAAGTCATGCCATTCATCCCAGCGTGGAACAATCGCACAGCACGCAGCGTTGCGCGCACAACCGAACTAGTGAAACTTCCTGTCTTCTCGATTATTCAAGCAAAAACAGAGACGCTAGAGGCGTTTTCCCCTTAACTTTGCGATGTCAAGATCCATGGCGCCGTTTTCAAAATGCTGCCCTTCAATAAATTGCCAGCAAAGTATTACTTATGAGCCACGTACAGACCAAATTTATTATATTCAACAAGCTTTGACATTAAACAGTTTAAAACCAACCAATATCATTGTCCAACATGAACCAAGTCCTTTAATAATGCACCCAAAAGCATTTAGAGCAACAGAAGGTTCACAAACGTACATACATAGATGCATCTAACTAGCAGCGATTAGAAGTTATTTCTGTGAAGAAAGCATACATACTAGCACAATAAATAGGTAGGACAGCATGGTGCAAATAAAGGTCAGAACAAGCCTTATGCATCTATAAAGCTTTCTGATGCATACATATCAATTCATATCCATAGCCGATATAGCCCATCTCGAAAATCACAGCAGTAGCAATATCTGGATCTGCCGTATTCCCCTTTGAGCTGGAAGCGATATATAGGTCCAAAGGTTTTCTTTACAGACCCCAGACAAATTCTTTGAACACTTCTTTTCAGAATACAGACAACTTTATAACACATAATGACACAACAGTTATTTGTAGAGGAACAGATACTCCGAGTGGATAACTTGTACTACACTGAAGTAAAGTTCTATTCTATATAAGTATACTGTTCAAAATTATACTTATCTATATTATGATACTACATGTCCAGATTATACTGGAGCAGTCGCGTACGACATAAGACTAATGTATGGATTCTAGAGGCTTTTAAGGCTTCACTCAGTGAAGGCATTTTAAAGTAAATCCACCCAACTCACTTTTGGCACTTTTGGCAAACAACTTATAAATGCTTTTGGAGTTTCACATACTCTACATGTCACAAACCGAGTGCTTAAAACCTTTTAAAAACAATATCTTCAGGTGGTCTCGCTCCTTTGCTTTCCTGCAAGCGTTTTTTGCGCCTCGTAGTGTTCATGGCGCCCTCTGCAGGTCACTGTGAAACCTGCAGGATGTCACTATGTTTTACTGAAGGCACTGATAAAGGAGACGCCAAAGACATCTTTTGAAACCTCTCACTGGATTCCTACAATAAAACAGAGAGAACAGTGATGTCTTCTCTAATAACA
This sequence comes from Sternarchorhynchus goeldii, assembly GCA_028565775.1. Taxonomy (NCBI): domain Eukaryota; kingdom Metazoa; phylum Chordata; class Actinopteri; order Gymnotiformes; family Apteronotidae; genus Sternarchorhynchus; species Sternarchorhynchus goeldii. Next base: position 2,925,279 of record JAOXYF010000011.1, read on the forward strand.
TAATGCAACAACGCCTTGAACATGAAATAAACACAGTGGTGGTTTGTTTTCTTATGTGTGTATAAGACCATTACCACTGGCAAGGATAACTCTGACATCTTTGTACAGTGAGAACGTATTTCTTCCTCTTTCAAAAGATGTTTCTCCATGAGCAGTTGAACCAAGAGCAGGTAGTAATTCCTCTGTAAAAAAAAAAACAACAACAAAGTGATGTTCAACCTGCTCTGCATGGCCAACAGCCATATGTACAGGATGTGGAAGTGTGCAATAAAATAAATCCAGAGTGATTTTTATACTGCCAGATGGGTAACGTGAGGTCAACTGTGGTCAATTTGTTGTCACCTGCAGTTCACTGGCGTTGAGAATGGCAGCGATAGTAGCTTCACTCAGGAGAAGGTGAAGAGGTACAGGGACAGAAGGGGTTTGAGCCCAGAGGAGAACAAACTCATCCAACAGAGCCCGCACACTCTCTGCTGGGGCAATCATAGGTAGGTCTCCAGATACTACACAAACACAAAACACACATGAAATATTACCTAGGAATGTTCGCCTTCATTAGGGTTATTACTGAGCTGCTCACACTTCCATTCCACATGTAATCATCACCTAGTTTGCAGGCCAGTAGGACGGTACAGCGCATCAGCATGTGCTCAGCAACTGAGGACATGAACTGCAAAAAGGGACAGGGAAGGAATAAATGACTAGAGGGTAAATGAAGGTCATTTTGTCTCGAGCACCGGAGAGAAAGAGTGAAAGAAACAGGAAGGAGAGACAGCATTAGAAACACAGAGAGTGAGAGAGAGAGAGAGAGAGAGAGAGAGAGAGAGAAAGAAAATGGGAAGGAGTGCGGTGACTGTACCTTTCTGCATCTCAGTGTTTGTGTCACTTTATCTAGCATGAAGAGAATATGCTGAGCTGTGAAAAGCTCCTCTGCAGATCTGGGCCCGGTTGCAATGCTCAGCACCTCCTGAAACACAGCAAACGTGTCTTAACACAACGTGAACGTGTCCAGAACAAACAAACAAAAGGAATTATATATTTTATCATATTAATTTACCCTGTTTTATTCATATATACGCCTGTACAGCACCTCCCAAGAGGTTCTTTAATGATTTATTTAAATTTCCTGTCTGTACCTTTATCTCAATAATGACATCTGATGCCAGTGGAGCTTTGTGGGTGCAATCTGGAGGGCATGAGGACCCGGAACCCTGGCTTGAGGAGTTCCTCAGTGTCTGCAGACTCCTGCTAGCCCTCTCTGAGTTGGCAGAGTCTGTGCTAACGAGGCATGGCACGCTCCTCATGACCCGCTCGAAAGCGCCTTTCCACTCCCTCTTTATCAGAGCTGAGGAGAAGCACATTTCACACAGAACTCATTCATGCCACGTCAGCCAGTAATACACTATTAAACCTGCTTCAGCCATTTCAAGGGTTTCAGTACTTGTGATATTGGAGGAGAGCCAGCTGCAGGCTTTCTCTGTGGCCAAGCGTGTGGTGATGCTCTCCGCCGTGGTCAGAACCTGTAACAGACATGAACTCTGCTTATGAAGTCTTGTATGAGTACTGTAATTAGACTGGGTATCGTAAAAGACTACTCACAGCGTGCGAGGTCTCTTTAGGCAGAAGAATGCTGACCGCTCTTGGAGCATTCTCGCTGCAAAACCTAATGCAGGACACACATACACACCCATCAAGAATAAATAACTACACATTCAACAGCTTGCCATCCAGACCAGCAGAAGTGTGTGTGAGACGCTGACCTGGTGGCTCTCTCCTGAGCCTGCATGCTTGCGCCACAGAGCTGTGCACAGATAGAGTCATTCAGCTTGGCTGCACAAGCGCCTTCCAAGCCCAAAGCATCAATGAGAGAGTTCTCTCCACCACATACCAGCTCAGACACCAGTGTAGCCCTGGAGGACACAAGTGCACACAGACGCAAATGAAATGGAGAGAAAGAAGACTGCAAGCTCCAACACGCACTAATATACAATCAAGCACAAAATGGGACAATACTGAACAGTGACGAACAAGACTGACTTGATGTGTTTGACACAGTTGGAGCCGACTCTCTCCGCCACAAATTCCACTGTACGCCTAAGTGAGGGAGGCTGGTTATGAAAGAACGCCTGCTCCAGATCCAACTACATCAAAAGACAAAGGCTACATTCAGATACTTGGCTCAAATCAGTCATTTTATTTCCCTAATTGGATTACTAATAAATGTTGATGCAAGATTGTTTTTCAAAATCAGTCAAAACAGCCGAGCTCCATACACTGTTCTTCCATTTAGGCTTGTAAGCTAAAGCAAAAGGTCTACCCCCTGAAGGTCTACCCCGACTAAACCAGGAGCCCAGCTGCTCCACGGTGCTCCAATTGCCCTTGACCTTAGGTGAGCAGCTGCCAGCCCAGAAATAAAAGCCTGGAGATGGTGTTACTGGGAATATTACATGCAGCTTGTGTTGGGAGCGAGGGGTGGAGGGCCCTGGGAGCTCAGCGGATGTGGGCGTGATCTTGCGGATCAGACCTCCAGCCTTGGACGCACTTCCTGACACGAAGGCAGCCAGCAGCTTGCGAAACTCTCCTAGCAAACCAATGTTGAAGAAGGTTCCAGCAGCAGTTAAATATATGCAGCCATCTATTTGTGCAGCCAGTACTGATTTGCTGATTTGATTCACAGCCGGTAGTGAACAGTTTGTCTCACCTAAATATGGGCAGCAGGTATAAAGAAGCTGTTGATCCACCAAGGGTAGACTATCCTGAGAAGCAAACACACAAGAAATGTATCCAAATATTTTTGTATTTTGCAAGTTACATTAGTAATTATGTAATTATAATTATATAAAGACTGTCAAACAAGCATAATCACAGCACAAAGACCCCTGTAAGACTTCAATTAATACCCAGAATTACTACTACTACTACTACTACATACAATAATGCTTTTCTTATATTCATACTTCCATCAGCTAATATTGGATATTAAGTTCACTGATGGGCATAATGAACTGATGCATGGGTACCAGGCATTTACTCACCAGTCCCTGGCAGGTATGACCCTCCAAATCCAGTTCATCTTGTAGATCCGTGCTAAAGAAGAGGTCCTCTGGGAAGACTGGGATCTGAGAGTGAGGGAGAGAGAGAGTAATGGAGAATTAAAAGGGTGTTAGGGAAGGTGCAGGGGTGTGGAGGATCTTGTCTGATGGAAAGCTGCTGTTTTTCAAGCCAGTGTCTGACCTGAAAAAGCCAACCCAGCGTAGCCACTAGTAGCAGATGATTCATGTAAAACTGCTCTTCTTCTTTACCCAGCCTCATGTGTCTGGGACACACAAACACGCCTGGTTATAACCTTCACAAATACATTGATTCTGATTTTGGTTTTTGAGCGCTGATAAACCTGTAGATCTGAAGCAGCAGGACCAGGGCTGTCCTGTAGATGGACAAAGATGAGCCTGTGTGGTCCAGCATGGAGAGGAACTCCACCAGCCAGGGCACAGTGAGCACGGTACGTCTCCTGCGCACACAGCTCCTCAGCAGCGCACACACGTCGAGCACTGGAGCACTCTGCAACACACACATACACACACACCTTCAGGTAACCAACCTCACAAGACGAACAAACCACCCGAATTAAATTTTTTTTTCTTTCAAGATTCGGAGGAGCGTACCTTGCTGCGGAGAGTGAGGGCAGCCTGCTGGATCTCTTTGGATGGAGCCTCAGATGTCTGGTAAGGCATGAAGGAGATGAAGCCTAGGAACTTAGCAAGCAGTCGAGCCACGAGGAGTACTGAAGAGAACCGCTGCTTCTCATCCTGCAAAAAGAGAGCGTGCTGGAAGTGGTACTTTTGTGGTATCATTCAGTCATAATCCTAAATTCAAGAAGATCAAAGTCTTAAGCATGTGTGCCCTGCCAGTCATCAGATATCCAGCAGGCAAAATGGACTGTCCAGGGAAACTGAAAGCTGCCAACATGAAGCCCAGAAAACTTTTCACAAATGCATGGGGCACTCCACCCAAGATCCAACATTCAAAGGCTGTATGGCAGCAGGAGCGTGGAAGGTGCCTACAAAGGGTAAGCTCCACTCTTCAGGGTGAGACATGGAACATCCATGAGTAAATTAAAGCAATGGGCCCCTGGATGAGCTGTTGACCAAGCGCCTCGGTCAGATGGGAGGAACTACACAGGATGGTGGAGAACAAGACTAACATCCTCCAAATCTAGACAGATAAACAGGTAGTAGTGAAAACCAACCAGACAACGTGATAGTGGGCAACAAGCAGAAGCGGTAATAGATGTGGCAGTCCTAAGTGATAGAAACATTCAAAGTAGAGAAGTTGAGAACAAAACAGAGAACAAAGAGAGGAAATGTGGAATGGTAACATCTAGGGTGTCCCAGTGGTGAGATGAGTACTTGGTGCTGGAACCTCTAAACTGAAGGACTGGCTCCATCAGATCCCAGAAATGACTAGATTAATCTGGTAGAAAGCCAAAGTGTGAGGAAAAAGATATGACCACCAACTGGAGTTTTAGGAAGAGAAATGAAAAAACTAACTATCTATCTGTCTCTTAATACATATGTGTGTATGTACATATGAATGTATGCAAGAGAAAGAGAGAGAGAGAGATGGAGAAAAATTTGGGCCATTACAGTTATGCAGTGGGGGTATTATAGGCAATTATTCACTTTCGCTATTCAGTTCCAACCTGCTGTTCCATGTCCCCATCTGCCTCCTCCTCTCCCGCGGCCGAGGAGGTCTCCGTACCCAGGATAGACACCTCGTTCAGCTGCAGGAGCTGCTGACATAAGCCATCCTTCAAGTGCTGGTTCAACTGGCAGCTGGTTCACAGGTAAAGAGGAGGTAGTGGTGAGAACTGAACACCTTGGAATCAAATCAGAATAGAACTCTGAGCTTGAAAAGTAAACATTGAATCACGCACATTTGACACGTGCTTCTGGTAAAAAGGATGCAAGTCTAAAAGCGTGACCCTGTCTCACCAGCTGGCTGTCTGTAAGAAGTCTCTAAAGAACTCCTGGGGTCCTGGGAAAGAGGGCGGGGGGCAGGGCCCGCTCAGAGCCTGCGGCTGGCTCAGACGCTCCTGCAGACGCTGCAGGCGCCCCAGACCGTCTGCTCCCACCATGCCCAGCAGGTCAGCGTCCGGGGCATCTCCGGGAGAACCCAGAGCCCTGGGGCCCTTGCACATCTAGGTCGGGCAGCACAGGGGACGCATGTCAGTACTACAGCAGGACCCAAAGAGGAGGGACTCAGTGGGAGAGGAGGTCGCTGTTACTCACCTGAACCAGCTGCTTCTGGAAAAGCCTGGCAAAGTGACAGTGATTTCCTGCCACAGTGAGCTGATTGACCATCGCCCTGCATGAAGTAAATTAGATGAGGTGGACGTAGCATGGAGCACATCTAGCAAGGTAACGATTTCATGTTGGAAAGCGTTTTCAAAAGAAAAGTTGCTCCTACTGCTCTTACTCACATGTTGGTAAACACAAGGCACTCTCACCTGACTCTGTGGCCCAGAGCTGCTTCAAACTCCCAGCCAGGCTCTTTATGATAGTCCTCCCACTCTCTCAGGAGCTCATAAAATATATCTCTGTAATAGAATACAGGCACACCGCAGCGAACAGTCAGCATGAAGCAGCAGGTTTTGCCCCTTCACAGGACACTGTGATTTCCCAGTGCACTTCTACCTCTGCTTCTTAAAGATGTGGAAGGCCTTGTCACTGCTAAAGTTCGCCCGGTTGTCAGTGGCTGGCTGGAATGGCACTGAATGAATGAAGGTATTGGTGTCTGGGAGCACCTAGGAGCCCACAAAGACAAAACACAGATTCTTAAGTTTTTAAAATGGAAAAGTTAATCAGAACAAAAATATCAACACGAAACATTAATGGATGGCATACCCTGGCTGGGCAGGTGTCCTGTGCTTGTGCCAGGCGATCTCGCAGGGCTGGGGAGAAAGCGGCCACCCTATCGTTCTCCACCAGGAGACGAAGTGTGCAGCGGTCCAGGTGTGAGAGCAGCCTGGGAGATGGGGGGCGGGGGCATGTTAATCACAAATTACACACGGGGCCAATCACATCAATGGGCCAATCAGGATGCAGAGCACAGAGAACTGGCAGCAAGGAGTGAGTAAACAGGAAGCAAACATACGTAAACTCATTCTCCAAAACTCGAACTGCAAAGTACACACAGCTGTGGACATCTCCCAGATATGCTCTCTCGAGAACGTCTGCAAAACAACATGAATAGAAACAAACTGTGAACAAGCTGTAATTAATAAATGGTAGGGGCGAGGGCCAGTACACCAACCTAGCTTTTCCCCACCCACAGTGGGAGCCTCTTCCGTGGGTTCAGAGGGTGAAGTGCTCCTTGTGGTGAGAAGCTGCAGCACAAAGAACAGCTCCAGGAACACACATGGCACTAAGTTCTCTATAACAAAAAAAAGTATAATACAAATGACACAATTGCAAATAAATAAACATATCTGTTTAAAATTCAAAAATTATTGAATTCAAAAACATATCTGTAACAAAACATCACACAAGGCCACTTTGTTTACTGCACCACCTAGTGGCAGTTCACCTGAAATGCAGGCACAGTACAGCTCAGCTAAAAGGTCAAGCTCAGGTATATGAGTCACTTTGGTGGGGTCAGGGCAGGGTGTCTGGGGTTCAGGAGTGACCTTAGACCCCGACCTAACCACTGGTTTGTTGGGGGTACAAACAACCATGGAAGGCTTCAGCGGAGAGCTGCTTTGCTGTGCAAGTTTAGACCTGTAAAAAAGGAGACAGTCAACTGAGAAACAGAGAAAGAACTGGTTACAAATTTTACAAACACAGCGTCATGTCTCCTGTATACCTTTCCTTCTTCAGCAGTTCCCTCTCCTCTTGCAGACAGAGGGGACTTCCAGCAGTTGAGCCTGCACCCATGGTCTCTGGGATGGAAGTAGGACTGCAGGGCTGGCTGAGAGGTGTGGAGGTGAAGCAGCTCTTAGGTTTAGAGTTAGGGCGCTCTGCACTGACTGGTGTCGGGTTGATTCGACGGGATGGTTTGGTTGCACTGAGGGAAATGGAAGGAAGATTGAACCAACACTACAAATTTGGTGATATCCTCTCATCCATAAAACAATATTGCCATAGTTTACTCATTCCACAGTAATTACCCTAACCCTGTATTAAATTTCACAATACTTCAATTACTAAATTGTAAAAAAAAAAAAAATACAAATTTCAGTTTCAGTAAAACATTTTCATTTTAAAGAATTAATTCAAATCACTCACAGAGGTGAAGCATTGGTTGCCCCCATTGGGGGAAAGTCCTCCAAGTTGTTGAAATTCAGCTCTACTTGTGTGGGTGGTGACACTGGTTCACTAATTCGCCCTCCACCTCTGCCCTTTCGCCCTGCACCATCCCACCGACCCCCCTCCTCCAAGTTCCCGCTACGAGCACCGGCCTGCCTTCCTGCCGAGGATGGTCCATGTGGGCCGCATCTCCTGCGGCCTCGATGCTGCTGTACGGTGGTGCTTGGCTGGCTCTCTGGAGGGGAGATCAGAAAGTCAGCAAGACAGTGGCGCTGGGCGGAACGCCGCTCGGAAGGGACGTGCCTTGGGGCAGGGCTCCACCCGGAGCTGAACGTCGGACTAAGGCCAAGGTCCTGAGAGCTGGTCAGAGAGCCATCCCGGTCGCCTGGGTTGTGTGCCTGGGGCGTGGAGGAAGCTGGCGAGAAAAGCTGGACCCGACTAGCACCGCGCGAGCCGTGCCCTGCGGATGACCTGCCTGCCTGGCGATCAGCAAAGGAGCGCCGGGCTCCGGAAGACCTGGCGGTGCTAGGTGTCTTGGCAGGAGTGGTGGGACCATGGGTTAAAGTGCTGCTGCTCTGGTCCCTCAAGAAATTCAGAAGAAAAGGCACAAACTCTTGCTTCTTAACTTTTAGCAGCAGATCGTGACCATTGCCTCTGCGTTCCTGCCATGACACGAAAGAAAACTTTGAGTTTGCACAAGAACACATGCCATATTTTTTATATTTACAGTCCTGATCAATTTATTCTGATCACTTTCGTTTTGCTCCTCAAAAGGGTTGTCCCATAATATATTTCCTAGCTAGCTATCTAGTTAGCTAGCTAATTACCTAGCTAGCTACTTGCTTGTTAGTATCTTAAGTTGAAAACTAAGTCACTTTTTCCCAGCTATGCGATGAGAATGCCGTTTAATTTTCTTACAGAAAAAATGACGCAAGTTATAAATACACAATGAATTCCTTACATTTTCTCCTCTAAGCCACGTCAAGGCCTGGTATAACTCCACTTCTCTGTGAAGCAAGGATTCCAAAAGAGCCGCCATTCTGTACTGTGCAATGTGACGCTAGATACAACAAGAAAGTCAATAACAAACACATTCTTTCAAAATAAAAGCGTATGCTTCTGCTCTGTTTAATGCTAGAAAAGTTAAATAATAGAAATATTTCACATCGATAAAGTTTTAGACATTTCCGTTTGGTTTCACACTGCAGAAATGACCACGCATAAAAAATCTAAATGCATTTACGGTTTTTCAGAACATTATTTCAACTTGTTCTTCAATATGCACATTTTTTGCAGTTTTTATATGCACATTTTTGCTCGTCCGTATGTCTGTTCCTGACTACCCGTAATATTTATACACTATATATTTTATATAACCCTATATATTTTAGTGTTTTACCTACTCACGGTTCATTTTTGTCCGCTAAAAAGGTAGCTAATTAAAAACGTAATCTTGGATGTAAAATACATGTCTTACGGGTATTCCAGAAACAGGGGTGGTAGACAACGTTTAATAAAATAAATGTATCCTATCAAGTACGTGTTATTTTCACAATTGAGATTTTCTTGTGAACGTCTTTGTACACTTTAAGTAAAATGGTGAATGTAACACGAGTCACAACAGAGATGGCACACAAAAGAGTGTTGTCAATTTTTGTTTCTCATCAAAGTGAGATTAATTAGTTTTTCTTGCTATTTAAGCCTTGTTTTAAATATTGAAAAAAAAATTTAACTATGAAACAAATTCACTTGCATAATGTGCAAGATAACTGCCCCGGGATTTCATTCGTATTCGTATCAATATTTGCATAGTAAAACAGTCTTTTTCAGTTCAAGAAAAAAAAAAAATAAAAACCAAAACAAACATATAACCAAATAATAGAAAATACAAAGTGATTAAATAGGTTTTCTTTTTCTTTGCATCTTCTGACTGCCAACTGACAGCAACCCCAGGCCTGCTTTTTTATCTCATAAAAAAACAGTGAAAGGTATAAGTATGCTCTGACTGAAAGTTTACCAAGCAGAAAATAATTTTGCCTGTTTTATCGTGATCTAGGACCAACTTCTTCACTCGTGTACAAACTTTCATTACAAGGAAATTGCCGGACTGTTCTTAACATGAGGTCAAACAACGGGACGAAAGAAATTGCACTGTCCAATTGGGCTTTGTTTGACATTTCGTTTAACAACTTCAATAGGCGTTTCTTTTAGGGGGGCTTGGTCGGTGTGTATAGAGTATTATCTCAATGGGCAGTGCTTCAGTGTTGGTAACAGTAGTGCAGTAGTAGCTAACATTACAGATGTAGCTAGTTACTCTAACTGTCCTTTAGCTACGTACGAGTATGCTTGCAGTTACTTTAAAATATGTATGCCTAATTGTTTGTCCTACGTGTTTTATTGTAACCCAGTTTATGGATTAGTATAAGGCGCCCAATTCGTTATTACTGGCAGCAGACTAATTTAGCAGAATCGTTCGCAGCTAGCAAGGAAACCATAGCTGGCGGTCTAAAATGCCGTCTTCGAAGGAAGGCTTATCTGGAGAAGGTGACGTGGTTACTGTGAAACACGAACTTACAAACGGTAAGTTAATGTTACTATCCCATACGTGATTCTCGACTGATATTTTAAGTCTCCAGCAAGGCACACGGTTTTACTGTGCAGCTACGGGTTGCTGGCAATAGCCGACTAGCTCACAAGAACGCGAGCTAGCTTAAACCGCCATCTGAACTGTCACAACCCGCGCAGGCAGACAGCGCGTGAATGGTTTTTAATAACATTGTAATAGACGACTGCTTTGTAGGCTTTGAACTGACAGTAATGTTGGATGACCTTTACCGAACAACTGGATAACTGTTCGCCCTGCCTTTTGTATAGTTGCTTAATTTAGGCCTAAAACAAGTAAAAAAAAATAATAAAAAAAGCACCCTCGTATTCTAGTCGGGAAGACTTAAGGACCTCTTGTTAAATTAGCTTACTTTGGCTTGCTGAAGCTGTGTTGTCGGCTAGCTGGCTAGTCTTCGAGCGGATTGCTTGTTCTTCGAGCGGTTTGCATGACCTTTAACGTTTTTGCAGTGTCGTATGAGAGTACGGCAGTGTCGTCTTAAACTTTTCACCAATAATGTTACTAACTTAAGCTACTTTATTTATCATATAGGGCTACCTCATCTGCACCTTTAAACAGTTGTTTGTGTGCATGACAAAGCTGTAAGGTGCGGCTTATGTGTTTGTGTCAGTATAGCTGTTACACATTTCTTTGACGTGGACTGCATGGATTTTTTTAAGATTTATGGTTTTAAGAGATTAAAGTAACCCTCTTCCTGGGAGGGTTACTAGGTCAATTCCTGAAGACAATGATATATAGCTTATTCACTCAGTTACGTCTTAAGATGTCTAGAGAAAATGGTGCCTGTATTGTTTAAGTATTTGATCCTATCCTAACAGATCTGATTTTTTATGATTATGGTTGCTTTAAGTAATGCATATAAAACCACATTTTACAAATGATGTAAAGTCAAATCAGAGTTTACTTGTCATGTGCACAGTATGTTCATGTGATTGGAATACAAGAAGTGAGGCTCAGGTAAAGGTCAATTCACTGCTGCTACACAACACAATACATACAGTGCCTTGCAAAAGTATTTGGCCCCCTTGAAATTTTCAACCTTTTTGCCACATTTCAGGCTTCAAACATAACGATATGAAATTGAAGAATCAACAACAAGTTGATTATGTGAAGAATCAACAACAAGTGGGACTCAATCGTGAAGTGGAACGAAATTTATTGGATATTTTAAACTTTCTAGAAATAAAAAACTGAAAAGTGGGGCGTGCAATATTATTCGGCCCCCTTGCGTTAGTACTTTGTAGCGCCACCTTTTGCTGCGATTACAGCTGCAAGTCGCTCGGGGTATGTCTCTATCAGTTTTGCACATCAAGAGACTGAAATTTTTGCCCACTCTTCCTTGCAAAACAGCTCGAGCTCAATGAAGTTGGATGGAGAGCGTTTGTGAACAGCAGTTTTCAGCTCTTTCCACAGATTCGTGATTGGATTCAGGTCTGGACTTTGACTTGGCCATTCTAACACCTGGATACGTTTATTTGTGAACCATTCCATTGTAGATTTTG
>JAOXYF010000011.1:2936810-2948889 GCA_028565775.1 Sternarchorhynchus goeldii
CTCGGACCTGCCTGGTGTGTTCCTTGGTCTTCATGATGCTCTCTGCGCTTTAAACAGAACTCTGAGACTATCACAGATCAGTTGCATTTATACAGAGACTTGATTACACACAGGTGCATTCTATTTATCATCATCAGTCATTTAGGTCAACATTGGATCATTCAGAGATCCTCACTGAACTTCTGGAGTGAGTTTGCTGCACTGAAAGTAAAGGGACTGAATAATATTGCACGCCCCACTTTTCAGTTTTATATTTCTAAAAAAAGTTTAAAATATCCAATACATTTCGTTTCACTTCACGATTGTGTCCCACATGTTGTTGATTCTTCACAAAAATTACAATTTCATATCTTTATGTTTGAAGCCTGAAATGTGGCAAAAGGTTGAAAAGTTCAAGGGGGCCGAATACATTTGCAAGGTACTGTACAAAAGGAAAAAGGATCATCTACAGAATACTGTACTGATTATACCAGACATATTGATAAATAACAGTAAAGCTCTATCAGCATTCTTAATACTGTGTGTGCAGTACAGGGATTTGCTATGTATTTACCTTTTCACAAAAGCCTCCATTACACATAGAGGCTCTCCTCAGTGTTCTTTGTTAAGTCAACATTTAACCTACATGTTATAACAGAGTTATGTTTCTGGGTTGATCTTGAGATAGAAGCACTTAAATGTACTGTCTGTAATAGGATGCCAGTGGGCAAGCCTGTGGAGCTGACATGTTTTAATTATCCCCACAGATCTATTCATCTGAATGCAGACTAATCCTAGGCCCATTTGTTGTGTGCTTGTGAGTTCACTGTTGTGTAAAACACTGCATTTGACTTCTACCGAGCATTATGGCGAATCAAATTTGAAATTCTAGTTTTCACAGAGTGTCCTTGTAACTATTTCTAAAATGTAGGGTCTATATATTTAGTAAATACAATAAGCCAATACACAACATTGGTCAAAATAAGTGCGTTTTTTTTTTTATTATTGTGTGATCTTTTGTTGTGGTATTAAAAGTGACATAAGTGGTAAAGCATGTAGTTGATTTCTCACAGTGACCCTGCCAGCAGGCCTCGGTCCTCCCTCGGTGGCCACACTCAAAACAGCGCCACGAAGACCATGTGACCACATTCATACCGTTTGCTAATGTTCATCCCTTCCGTTGTCACACAGCCGTTCCATGTGCCCAGTCAGGCTTCCTTCATGTTTGTTACAAGCCCCTCTGTCAGTTCATGAGTGATATGAAAATGCTGGACACATCAAAATACTGGACATGGTAAAGCAGAGCATATGTAAATATCCTCTGAGGCAAAAGATCAAGTCAGAAGAGTAGTGTCCCAGATAATCTACACTTCAGTTTGGGAATGGCTACACTTATTTTCATTCCCAAACTGAAAACGAGAAGTGAAATTATCTTGACAAGTGAGTCTTTCATACTTTTATTGCAACATCACCATGAATGAATGCAGTGAGCTCCAAAAATATTTGTGTGACAGATTTGTACAAAAGGATCAAACATTCTGCCTGTGTTTTCTGTATTAGACCGAAATTTTCTGCAGAATTTTTTTTCGACATTGGTAACAAGCTGCACAGAAACGGGGCATTTTAACATGCACACCTCAGCCCCTTATTTGCATATAGTCTACTTAATATGCATATGTCTCATCAGATTACTGCATAATCTAAACTAAGTTCATCCTCTTAGTTGGAAACACATTTAATTCTGGCTGTGTTATTATCGGTCTTTAAATTGGCAGATGTTATGGGAGCATATATAGACTGAGAACTTGGCATCAAGATGTCTTCTTTGATTCTCTTCCCAGCCAATCTGACGGGTCATGTGGAGCGTGTGGGCATCGAGAACTTCGAGCTTCTGAAGGTCCTGGGTACAGGAGGTGAGTCTCATGCACGTGCAGCCCTGCCCCCCCCCCTTCTCCTGTTTGACACGCCCAGGGTTTTTGCCGCTGACTGCTCTTCCCCCACAGCCTACGGCAAGGTGTTCCTGGTGCGCAAAGTGAGCGGGCACGACTCGGGCAAGCTGTACGCCATGAAGGTGCTGAAGAAAGCGACCATCGTACAGAAGGCAAAAACAGCCGAGCACACGCGCACAGAGAGGCAGGTCCTGGAGCACATCAGGCAATCCCCCTTCCTCGTTACCCTCCACTACGCCTTCCAGACAGACACCAAACTGCACCTCATCCTGGGTACGTCCCCGCCCCCCCAGGCTTTGCTTCCACTCAAATACTCTGCCAGAGCGATTGTTCCATCCCACGTGTGGGTGGGTGCTGTTGAGGGTCATTCCTTGATGATTACGTCTGTTCGTCAAGGCCGGCAATGAGGATTATTCAGGTATTATGGCTGAGGTTGTCATAATGTCGTGATCCATGTGGGTCTAAATTAAATAATGAAACCGGGTACCGAGGCAGCACCCTGGGCTTTTAAGTTTCCCAGTATATTTTAAAAGAAATATACTGAAACTTTATTGATTTATTTTATTTTGAAGGAATAATACAGTACAGTACAAGACTTGCAATGCATTACATTTCTTTCCATTATTATTATTTTATAACAAACAACAAATTAGGGAACACCCCCCACCCCAGCCAGCTACTGCACTGATAATACAACATTTAGTAGTTACATTTGTAGTTTTAACTTCTATACACTGTGTTTTTTATGAAAGCTACTGAAAGTTTATTATGATAAACTATTTATTATTTTGGAATATGCTAACAACAGGTTACAAAACATTTTCAAATATGTGTGTTTATTCAGAGTCATTTTGTTAGCTGTATTAGAGAGCTCTAAAGCCATGGCAGAGCTGTTATGTTGCAAAAATGAATCCATTTGCAAGCAGCAGTGAGTTTAGGCTGATGCCAGGCTCTGATTGCAGACTACGTGAATGGGGGAGAGCTCTTCACACACTTAGTGCAAAGGGTCCGCTTCAAAGAGCAAGAGGTTGCTTTGTACAGTGGCGAGATTGTGCTGGCGCTCGAGCACTTGCACCAGGTAAGGAGCACTGGCAGCAAGCCGTGATGTAACCAAGTTCTAGTCTTTAATTACCATGCGCAATGTTTCATGATTTTAAACAGGGAATACCTTAAATGTGTCACAACCGAACAAGCTGTGGATTTAGAGTAAATGGAGAAGTAGCTCCTTCCTTATGTTCCCCAGACTTTCCCTTTTCCCTTCACACACTGCTTCTGCCCCATTTTTTGATTTGATAGAGTATCCAGGACATACAACATCATGAGCACAATTATAGATTGAGTGATCTAAAAATCTATCAGAGGCTTTGTTTATTATAAGGGGAGAACTGCTATTTTTTGTGCTGATTCCCTACACATCTCCAATTATATATATATAAGTGAATTATAGCTTTTTAGTCTATATACAAAGTGTACCTGTGATTTTACTATCGTGGTACTTGTTTTACCGTTAGTTATATTTACATTTTCACCTTCAAGAAGGACTTCATGGAAATTTAACAGCATGTAAATAAGACAAGAAATACTGACTAGAATTATTTTTTTGTTTGGTTTTGTCATTTTTCCTGCATGAATCACACAAAAATGAATACATTAAAGATAATGTGTTTTTCTTTTGAGTTGGGGATTGTCTACAGAGACCTAAAACTCGAGAATATTCTCCTGGACTCAAATGGACACATCGTGTTAACGGACTTCGGCCTTAGCAAAGAGTTTGATGAGGTGAGGCAAAAACACCATACAAAGCTTCTAATAGGAGAGAGAGCAAACAGCGTGTTGCGAGTAGGCAGCTTGTGGGTTGAGCTCTGGAACCTGGAATAGAACAAGTCAAGCTCCAGGTTATCAGAATGACACTGTGGGCAAATGTCAGTGATGAATCCCACTGTGAGACCTACTGGAAGGTGAGGTTGGATTTGGAAAGCAGGAGAGGAGACCGAAGGAGTTATGGGTAGACAAGTGCTGAATTTACAACGACATCCTTGTCAGAGGAGGAGCGTAGATGCAAAGGAATAATGAAGCAAAGGAAAACGAATCTCATGTGGTCTTGTATTCAAATGAAAGCGGTTAATAAAACGTCAGGCAGACTTTCGGGTGTTTCCACTGAGATTTGAAGAACAGTCTGAAGATTAGCTGTGCTAACAGATGAGCATTTACTCCAAGCTCAGCCCCCACATGTGACTGGCGTGCGCTCTGCTCTGTTTCAGTATAGTTCACATTTTTTTTTGTAATTTCGTGGTGCAAGAAGAGTCTCTCCATGTCTTCTTGGCAGTTAAAAGACATGGGCTACCTATAGCCAAGAAGACACCCTGTGCCGACGGGTGAGGTCTTCTTCACTGACCTTTCCTGTGTCCTCTACCTTGTAGGTAGAGAGGGCTTATTCTGTTTGCGGCACGATTGAGTACATGGCCCCTGAGATTGTAGAAGGAGGTGAATCCGGGCACAACAAGGTACAGTCTCCTGGTAATCTCTTTGTTTTTCCTACATCCAGTCCACGTTCTTCAGCCGTTTGCTATGCTGGGTTGAGGACTGTTACCCAGCAACGTGTTATGTGCATTAAATGTGTATTAAGTCTGAATAAAGGGAGGGCAGTGCAGTTGTTGTTTAGCTGCCGGTGCTGTGCCTTTGCAGGCCGTGGACTGGTGGAGTCTGGGAGTTCTGATGTATGAGCTTATGACTGGCGGCTCTCCTTTCACTGTGGATGGAGATGAGAACTCCCACTCTGACATAGCCAAGTAAAAATACTTATGCTCTTACATGAATTTTCTAATGTGGACTGTTGATGCCAGTCATCTCCTGTTACCTGTAACAGCCTGTAGCTTTGCCACATGTTAAAAACCCTACTGGCAAAGGCAGCAAGAGATTTATTATCCAGGCTTTGCATTCCTTTCTGAAACTTTCTCTCTGACCTACGATCTGATACCACTTTGGGCTTAGAAAGTGTAAGGGTATTTTGATCCTCCACACACTTTCATTTGCCACCTCCACGCACTGCGTTAGATTCGTTTACATAAAGTTTCGCTCTGTAAATGTATGATCATGGAAAACCAAAGAATCTGGTATTTTTTGTTAGTCTTAAACCCATTCACACTCACTTTATCTGTAGGAGAATCCTGAAGAAGGATCCTCCATACCCCAAAGACATGGGGCCACTGGCCAAAGACATCATTCAGCGACTCCTCATTAAAGATCCAAAGAAAAGGCTGGGCTCAGGGCTCTCAGGGGCCCAGAACATGAAGAGCCACCCATTTTACCAGGCAAGGGAAAAAAAAAAGCATCTTTGAAAATTCTTGACTGAGGATCAGACAGAACAGCGCAGTGAACAAAAATACTTTTGTCTATTCCAGAAAATTAACTGGGAGGATCTGGCTGCCAAGAATGTCCCAGCTCCCTTTAAGCCGGTCATCCGGGATGAGCTGGATGTGAGTAACTTTGCGGAGGAGTTCACAGAAATGGACCCCACATACTCCCCTGCCGCACTGCCCCAGAACTGCGACCGCATCTTCCAGGTGAGGTGCAGGAAGGCCTGACTATAAATAAATGCCTAAATGTACACTTGTTCAAGTTGAGACGAAATCTCTGCCTTCTGCGCTAATATTCTGTAATTAGATTTTGATTCAGAATGTCGAACACTTGGGCTGATTTTTGCACGAGATAGGCCATTTGATAAGGTTAGTTTGTGTGATTGTGAAGTTGACCCTCTATTTGCCTTTGGGGGAAGTAAAGATTGGTATTTGACGTTCGATAATGATCTTGTAAATAATGCAAGCCTGGCTGTCTGTGTTGGTATTGAAATGAGCAGGAGGGCTGTTTAGAGACGTGTAATTACGCTGATGTGGAGATGGATTCGAGTATCAGATGTGAATGACTATTTTTGATGCGACTTGAACCATGATGTTGCCTATAACATGAAGCCAGCTGATGTCGGCGTCATTGAATGGGATCATATCTATGATTGCCTTCTGGATCCTCCACTCAGCAGGATCAATAGCTCCATTAACGACACTGTCATGCAATGAAAGGTTGGCGTCTGCTAGAATAACCATGCCTGACTCAATTACTCCTTCAACCTTTGATTACCAACTTCAGCTTGGGTTTTTTTTTTTTTTTAAATGCTCCCCTTTCATGTACTCTGGAATTTTGATCCTTCGTAATTTGCAGGCGTTGCAGCGATTGCGTCTGCGATGGTAACTTTCAACTTGTGTGTCTTGTCTCGTCCTCCCGACTGCTACCCCCCCCTCGCCCCCCCCCACCCCCCAAAACCCAAAACTCTTCACAAAACCAAATTAAGTTGCATTAGAGGACCGCGATGCGATTTGAAAAGCAGAGCAATCAAACAGCCCGGCTTGGCAGTCGAGAGCGTTTCATCCATTCATCCCTCCATCCTTCCGTCCATCCATGCACTCCTCCTCCTGATGCGGAGGCCACAGCTGCAGGCGGAGTGTGTGAGGGGGCCACTGGCGTCTGGGTTTTGTAGGCAGTAGCAGCAGGGCTAAATGCCACAGACGATGCAACTATCACAGATGGTCAACAAATGTGACTTTCCGACTCTTCAGCATAGGGGAAGGGAGCCCGGGGGCCTTGGTCAAAAGTTATGGCCTGGATCAAAAGTAATGGTCAATCAGCTTTTGAACTGATGGCCAGAAGGGTGTACAGGTTTAAAGGTTCGATGTGGGTTTGTTATGATTTTCAAATCTAGATTCAATTTGATTTTTAGTATTTTATGTGTTTGTGTAAAAATGTATTGATTGTACTGCCTGTGAGTTCTGCCTGTGTACTATACAGGCTTGCTTCCCTCAGAAAGTAATGATTTGATATCAAAATAAAAGACTGTAAAGTGCTATGCTTTGTGCAAAAATGTGTAACATATGACAGACCATAGGAAGTTCAACATGAATATTAAAAATTTTGTTTTAAGTTTGTTTTTTCCAAATTTTCAATGCTTTATTGAAATCATTATACCCCTATAATCCAATATTACTTACTATTTTGTGTGATTCCAGGTTTCCGTCTTGTGAACATTTTTTTTGATCATATACCTGATTTAAAAATGATCTTGTTGTCTAGTCTGTCTGGTCACTGGAGTTGCAAACCTTTGGTTATTTATGTGCGTGTGCGTGCGTGCGTGTGTGTGCGTGCGTGTGCGTGCGTGTGCGTGCGTGTGTGTGTGTGCGTGTGTGTGTGCGTGCGTGCGTGTGTGCGTGCGTGCGTGTGTGCGTGCGTGCGTGTGTGCGTGCGTGTGTGTGCGTGCGTGTGTGTGCGTGCGTGTGTGTGCGTGCGTGTGTGTGTGTGTGTGCGTGTGTGTGTGTGTATGCGGTGACTGTTGCAGGGCTACTCCTTCATAGCTCCCTCCATCCTGTTTAAGAGGAACATTGTGATGGACGGCCCGGCCCAGCTATGCAGTGGGTCCGAGCGGCCCGGTTCTGCCGCGGTCGCGCGCAGTGCTATGATGAAGGTACCAGCCTTGGTTCTGCTGTAGCTGGGGGACTCCAGGGAGGTTCCGTGGTGCTTCATTTGACATGGCTTTGCTAAGAAAGAGTCTCGTGCAGGATTCCCCGTTCTACATGAACTATGAGATGGACCTGAAGGAGGTGGCGCTGGGGGAGGGCAGCTTCTCCATCTGCAGGCAGTGCACACACAAGAAGAGTGAACAGAAATACGCAGTAAAGATTGTCAGTAAAAGGTATTACCCATGAATGACGTACCAACACAAACACACAAGGTCTCTAATAATTGCAGCATTTTACATTTAAAAGGCTTTAAACGTGAACACATGAATTGTTTTATGATGCAGATTATATTTTGTTGTATTCAAGAATATAAAAGCACGTTATGGCATGTATTGTGGACTATATTCTAGTGTATATTATGGCAGGAAAATGAATAATACATAAGTCTGTTGTCATTGAAAATGTGAACAGCAAGCTGAAGGCTTTCTATTGAAGGTCTGTTTTCAGTGAAGCAAATTAGTAAATATATGTTTTTATGTAAAACAGCTCACATGTTTCTCCCTCTGTTTGAAGAATGGAGCCCCAGACACAGAAAGAGATAGCGGCTCTCAAGCTGTGTGATGGACACCCCAACATAGTCAAGTTGCATGAGATCTACCACGACCAAGTAGGGCACTCTGTGTGTGTGTGTGTGTGTGTGTGTGTGTGTGTGTGTGTGTGTGTGTGTGTGTGTGTGTGTGTGTAAGAGACAAAGGCCTTAAGGCTGTAGGAACCATTCCAGGCGTGCTGCAGCCTCATTCAGTCAGGGAATGTGGAGCAGACAGAATGAATGCGCTTGAATCCTGGCTCTCCTCAACACTGCCCTACATTCAGTGCTCAAACCCTCCCAACAATGACAAATCCTTATCCGTTTTTCTTCAATCAATTACCCATTCTGTAAAAGATACAGTGTCCAAAAAAAGTGGGTCTGTCTCTTTAGACCCCTGGAAGGGAAGATGTTTTCTTTGTGTGATCATAGTCACGTGTTTGTTGATGGTAGACCAGGAGGATGACTTCTGTGCCAGATGGAATGTTGCACTTTGCGATTTTATGATAAATTTGAGTCAGTTGTACACCCCTTCAGATGTGAAAACAGAAGAGGTTGTGTGTGTGTGTGTGTGTGTTTGTTTGTGTGTGTGTGTGTGTGTGTGTCTTGCCACTCCCAAGATGAAAAGCACAATATGGCACTGAACCACCCGTCCATTGTTCCCCTGCCCCTGGCCTAATGAAGAGTTCCCTGCTTTTTTTCTATCGTTCTGTCTTCTCACGCAATCATCTGTGTGTGTGCATGTGTGCACGCCCGCGTATTTGCTGGGGTGTGTGTGTGTGTGCACAGCTGCATACGTATCTGGTCCTGGAGCTGCTGCGTGGGGGAGAGCTCCTCGAGCGCATCCGGAGGAAGCAGCACTTCAGCGAGACGGAGGCGAGTCGTATCATGCGCAGGCTGGTGTCCGCCGTCAGCCACATGCACGACGTGGGCGTGGTTCACCGGGACCTGAAACCCGAGGTACCGACCATCTGTCGGAAAACGCGGTGGACGAATCGGCAAAGAGCCGCCGCTGCTTTCTGTTAGCTGAACGCAGACGGTCACGTGGTATCACGAGAGTCTTGGGGCAGTGCAGCTAAAGGCCAAACGTGTCCGTGTGATCTGGGTCGAGAGAGTTTTTAAGCTCCAGAGTGTTTATGAGCTGAAGTCCTAAACATGAAGGGTAAACAGCAGAGTAGAATGAAGATTTGCCTCCAGGGACATACAATGTAATTAACACCAGTGAACTGCAAATGCTGTGGGAGGCTTCAATGAACTAGGAGCTATGTTCAGTGGTCTCTTTGGTGACTTGAGTCAGCGGAACAAATTCATATCGGTTTAATTCTGAAAACTTGTCTTGTGTTTCTCTGTCTTGTGACTAGGATTCCCACTCTTCCAAGAGAGATAAGAAAAAGCATTTTTTAAAGATTAAAAGGGAGGGTTGGGGTGTTTGTTAGACTGAAGGATTACAGGAACTGTGACCACAGCTGTTTCTTTAGGGTTGCTTAACAAGTATGACAGTGTTGTTGAAAGTTCATTTATCATAGAAAGTTCATATCCACATTGACCTCATCCACTTCTGCAGACGTCCAAAGAACAACAAATTGCTGTGTGTTAACCTACTCTCCTCTTTAGCTATTATCTCTCAATACTGTCATATTATTTCTTTTATATATATTATATATCTTTTTTGAGCAAGTGCATGAATATTTTCTGGTTTAATAAGTTGATATGCAGCAGTCTTTAAAGGGGAGACAGGACTGGGGCCAGGCCAGGCTGAGTTTGAGAGGTTATCAGTGTGTTGGAAGCATGACTGCAGTGGGTGTCCAACCCTCCTCGCCCCCCAGAACCTGCTTTTCACCGACGAGAGCGAGAACTCAGAGATCAAGGTCATCGACTTCGGCTTCGCTCGCCTCAAACCCCCCGACAACCAGCTCCTGAAGACGCCCTGCTTCACCCTGCAGTACGCCGCTCCCGAGATCCTCACCTACGACGGCTACGACGAGTCCTGTGACCTCTGGAGCCTGGGCGTCATACTGGTGAGGGCGGGCCTGTGCGTTTGCACCGTGAGGCGTCACACGCGGCAGGACCTTCTGATCGGCTGTGGGCCGAGAAGGAAAATAAGCCGAAGGGCCTGATCTGTTTACAGGATCGTGGATGTGACTCGTTCGGTTATATGAATGCTGTCTATGTTGTTCATGTATTGTTAGTGCTGGCTCTGCACCACATGGTGTGCGTCAGTTCTCCCCCTCTTCGTCTCTGTGTGGATGTCTGTGAGAGAGCTGTCACAGACCCCTGGGGGGGAGAGCAAGGTAGTGCAGTGGATGCCACTGATGAGATGCTCTCAGACGGGCTGGGAGAGGCCCTGCAGTGCAGCATGCCGTTGAGAGACGGAGAGAGACAGAAAGAGAGAGAGAATGAGAGAGCACTTGGATGGGCTCTGTCTTTGTGGGGTTTTTTTTTTTTTTCTATTTTATGCTCAGCGAAAAACAGTTGTACATCAGCCTGAAGGGCAACCGCTATGAATCTCATCAAAACAGCATTTTTCAGTGCTTTTACCTCTCCTGTCTCTCGTCTATCTCCTCGTAATACTTCACTGGCACATTCATGTAGCAGGACTCTTTCTTACTGAGAAGAACACAAAAGAAAGCAAGCCACAAAAACACAGTGAGGAAGAGACACCTGTTTTAAATACTCCTGACTTACAAGAGGTGATGATGTATGATCTCAACCACATCTTCCTGCATCATTACCACCATGTGTATCTCTTGCTGCTTGTTTGCTGATGAGTTTGAAATGGTATAACATGGCCTACACATCCACTTTGGTTTTAATGTCGTGCAGTTGTATGTCAGACCACGTCAGTGTGGAAGCAGTGGATGTAGCCAGTCACGTAACCCGTCCGCCGTATCCTGTGTTCTGCCGTAGTACACCATGCTGTCCGGTCAGGTGCCCTTCCAGTGTCAGGAGAAGAGTCTGACCCACACCAGCGCCGAGGAGATCATGAAGAAGATCAAGCAGGGAGACTTCTCCTTCCAGGGGGAGGCTTGGAGGAACGTGTCCCAGCAGGCCAAGGAGCTTATTCAGGGTGAGGGTGGCGCAGCGCTGGAGGAAAAACATAACACACCTTCAGCGGTGCTCTCTGTAGTGTTTCAAATGGATGGGAGCGTTCTGTGTGTTTGCAAGTGTTGTGATAAGTGCTAGCGGATGTAAATAAGCAATTTGTGTGTGTGTGTGTGTGTGTGTGTGTGTGTGTGTGTGTGTGTGTGTGTGTGTGTGTGTGTGTGTGTGTGTGTGCGCCTGGGAACTGAACAGAGCTCCTGACGGTGGACCCTACCAAGCGGATAAAGATGTGTGAGCTACGCTACAATGCCTGGCTGCAGGACGACAGCCAGCTCTCCTCCAACCCCCTCATGACCCCTGACATCCTGGGCATGTCCGCCGCCTCCGTGCACACCTGCGTCAAAGTCACCTTCAACGTGAGCTCCAGGGCTGGGGACAAGGGCGTGCAAAAGGAGCTTTCATTGAATTAAGCTGCTTCTCACTGTCCAGACCAGAATTGCACAGTATTTACAGTAGATTTGGTTAGACTGGTTTGTGAAGTAATGTGGTGTCTCCCTGTTCCCTGCAGGCCTTCAACAAGTGTAAGCGCGAGGGATTCCGTCTGCAGACGGTGGACAAGGCCCCCCTGGCCAAGCGCAGGAAGATGAAGAAGACCAGCACGAGCACAGAGACGCGCAGTAGCTCAAGTGAGAGCACTCACTCCTCCTCCTCTTCCTCGCAGTCTCAGGAGAAGACTCCGCCCAGCTGCGGCACGTCCTCCCTGCCCCAGCTGGCCGTTCACACACCCCTCTCGCTGGGCCTCGATGACGAGCCGTCACAGAGCCAGCCCCGCCCCGCCTTCCACTTTTCGGAGTGAGCCTGTTGGAGACCCGCCCCACCCTCTTTGTCTCTCCACCCTTTCTGTTTCTCTCTAGGGCCTCTCTCCACCCCGCCCTGCCCTCTACGTGCTCCGGCCGAGCCTTTTGCCAGCAATAGATGTGACGGGGTGGTTGGGGGGGTGGGGGGGGGGGGCCCAAAAG
>JAOXYF010000011.1:2948922-2961587 GCA_028565775.1 Sternarchorhynchus goeldii
CACAAAAGCCTGTGCATTTGGTGTGGCTCACCCACCAAGGTAAGATTCATTTGGGAAAGCACAGACTGTCCCCTGAGCCTAGTGTCTGTGTTGTCCTGACACTTTAATCTCTGCAAAAAAGAACAGAAGAGAAATAGTATTTATTCTAAATATATATATATGTGTGTGTGTGTGTGTGTGTGTGTGTAAAGGAAAAGGTTTATATAATGAGGTTTACTGTTTATATGTTAAGTTATTCTTATATGTGGTCTATCAGACTGTCAAAGTTGGATGATGTCCTTTAGAAACAGTTTGTGACGATTGTTTTCACTGACCTCAGAACAGGTCAGGAATACAGAGTACTGTAGCTTTTCGATTATTTTGCCTGCACAGGCCTGTTCAGTCTGAGGCTTCTTCCAAACCTTAGCTGAACAGTGAAGTAGCAGCGATTTGTCTGAGCGAATTCCGACAAATCTTTTTCTACCTTTGACAAGGAAGGCCAGACAACAGCCTGTGCTGAATATATAATCTCTCATTTCATCAAGTTATGGGGGGAATTATTTGGAGGTAAAGATTGATATTTTGTACTTGAAATTACTTTTAATGCAGAAGGGAAAGGTCACCATCAACTGCATGCAGGCAGCCCCACATTGTTTATTGATTCCAGTTCCAGCGTTGGAATGTCTCTGGCTGTTCATGTCGTCTCAGATGGTTTTTAGTTGGGGCTTTAGTTACGTTTTTATTGATTAGTGTGGATTAGACTACACTTGAGCCAGATGTTGGCAGCCAGAATAATGAATGAATAATATGTTGTACAAGATGGGAAAAGGTTGCATTGTGGTATACAGATTCACAATTGTTGAAGACTGAGGGGAGAAAATGTTCTCATGTTTAACCTCTGTGATATCATAGAAATCTCAGTGACCAGCAGCAAATCAGTAATGTGTGACTGGAAAGAAAACCTTAAAAATGTATTTATTGTACCTTTAAAGTTCTATGAGATAAAATAATTTCTCTCCCACAAGTCCATCTGCATCGATAAAAGTTAGCAGTTCATCAAAGTAATGTACAAAACAAAAGACAGCATGTAGCTTCACTGTTTGAACAGGGCTCTGAGTGCATGGCTCTGAGTTTGAACAGGGCTCTGAGTGCATGGCCAGTTGCCTCACCATGTCATATGACTTGTACAGATGGTTGATCTTCCTCGATAACAGCAAGATCTGTGGTAAATAATTGAAGTTCGAATGTGTCGACATTACTGACTTCCTGTTGGCATCCTATGCAAAAACGGCCCCTTTACTTCCTTAATCAAACATGGTTTGCCAGGGTCTGTTATGCATTATAAATGAGTGAAAATAAAGTAAAACGACCGGAAAAATGGCTCTTTAAAGCTACACAGACAGCATGCTAAAGCCGTGCTTCACGAGGAGTTTTAGTGTTTTAAACAATCCCACGTTTTCCTGGCCGTGCGCTGGACCAAGCAGTTACACCCGGCTTAAATGTGAAAGGAGTCTGCAGCATATTCACGCACACACACACACACACACACACACACACACAGCTCCTTTGGTCTATTGGTGCTCCTGCCCACGTGACATGGCAGCAGATGAGCAATAATAGCGTTCAGAGATCTGCCCACTTTCATCGCACTGAGAGCTGCTCTGGAAGGCCTGCATGCGGCTCCATCCCACTCCCTGCACCACTCTGTGCCTCTCGCAGAGCCCCCTCCCCCTCTGCCCTGCTCTTGCTGTTTGGGTGTATTAATAGAATAGTGTGTGCGTGTGTGTGTCCTACATTGAACTCCTCCTCGGGGAGTTGAAGCTTTATCTGTTGCTGTGCCACCATGCTGTTTGTCCTCCGGGAGACTAAGCAGCTGAGTCCTACTGCAAGGGCAGGTTCATGGGAACACAGAGGGAAGATAAAGGCAGAAGTGTGGTCACTGCTTCATAGCCTTAGGAAGAGCCTGAGAGTTTGGCTTTCACAAACTGGACCTCTTTAGACTGCTTTGCATCTTACTCAGGCTGATAGGTCAGCACTCTGTTCTACTGTTTCATTCATCTCTAAAGCACTCCTGTTGTGTGCCTGCTGCTCCAGTAGCCATCTTCCCGAGCTCTAAAAGGCTTCAGGTCTGGCTGCATGTGCAAGGCCTTCATGTATATGCTAGTGGGTACCATTTACCATTTGTTGGGGAGGAGAGCACACATATCCAAACCATGTGTCCTTGAAAAGAGCTCGTTCCTTTGATCTGAGCACTCCTCCATCACAAGTTATTGTTGGCCTACTTTAATGCTCTCAGGAGCTGGTTAATTGTGTGGCCCTTTTTCCTACCATTGTACCGGAGGGGCCCGATGCAAGTACACATCCCCCCTGCGCTGTCAGCGGTCAGGACTGCCTGCTCGCTCTTTCATCTGCCCGCGGAGGTGGGGCACGGCGCCCCGCGATGATGTGGGCAGAGGGAGAATCTACATATCTCCAAACCCATGCAGCCATGCACTCATTATATTTTAGGCTGTCAGAAGAGAATCTGGCTCCCTTTTTGTGGAATTGTAGGTTTTATGCTTTATGGAAAATTGTGTTGAATAAAAATAATATTTTGAATTTGATTGGCAACAAATGTCATATCTAAGGTGATTTGAGATTAATTGTCATTTTTAAAAGTGGCTAGGAAACAAGTATTTACCTCTGATATGCTTCCACAGGCCACGGACAAGGCATTTATCTCCAGTTTTTATCAAAGTGAGTAAACAAACGTTGAGCAGTTATTCTCACTGTTGAATAAAAGGGATGTGATCGTTCTGTGTTTGGTCAGTGTTTGAAATCGAGCTTTTGAAGGAAGCAACACAAATTGTTTTAAGTAGGAAGTAGCCCAGAATTTCAGCTGTCTGCTCCCACACTGTGTTGTCTTTCACGTCCAAAGCTTATCTGTTGTATCTCTCTTGAGAAACTTTGTGTTCTCTCTTATATTGGAAATCTCTGAAGCCACAGGTGGGCTTGTGTCTCCTTTCAATGTGAAAGCAAAAATTATTCATAGAACTTTATTTTATATTTTTCTTTATCAGACTATTTGACTTTTTGTTTGTTTGATTGTTTTTTTTTGCCAAAGCTTTGATCTGTAGCAGTGAATCTCCTAACAACAAAAACCAAGCTTAACATTTCTTTGTAACCATGTTTTTCAAAACCTTCTGTTTAGCGTCAATCATGAAAAAACAAATTTATATTGAAATTGATCAAACATTGTGCTTCCCTCTGGTAGAAGTGCCGAGCGTGGGCAGCTCAGCCATGCTGTTTCGTATGGGCACATGCAGTGCTGTTCTTCTGAATCTTCAAATGTTGTAATAACAATACAGCCTTTTCATTACGAATATCTAGCCTGGAAACCTCACATCACTCAAATCACTGTGACCTCTGCATAGATTAAAAAAGGGGGTACAAACACACACACACACACACACACACACACACTTGTGATCAGCTTCTACACACTCATTCTTTGCCATGCAAAACAATGGCATATATAATTTCTTCACCTGTACTCTTGACATTTTTTCTGCCAGTTTACTGAACCCTGAGATGCATCCAGGTTGCGTACATCAGTTTTGTCGATATTTTTAAATTTTTAAATGTATTTTTTTTATTTTCTGCTTCTTGAACCTTCTTGAACCTTCCTGCATTGCTACACCAGAAGTGTGAGCACCATGCAGCTGTTAGATATAAAGAGAGGGGGGAGTGTTTCAAGGCACCTGATGCTGTTTTACAGCCAATTGTGCAATCAAGTACTGCCAGCAAGGGGCAGTGTTTACATAGGTTAGGGTCGCTAGCTTGCTCTGAGGGCAATTTCAACTAGACTTACTTGAATAAGAGATGTTCATTAAGGCCTGCCTGTCCTGCTCTTTTACCAGTGCTCACTGTGCAACTCCAGACCTTTGATTATTCAGCACAGAAGAGAAGGGTACCAAACGTAGAAAGTAAAAGGTTGTCATTTAATTGCATTCCTTGTGTTATCTAGCTGGGCTAGAAATATTATTCTGTTAACTTATTTAAAAATTGGGTTATGGGATTATTAGATGATAGATTATTAAAAAGTATTTATGGTGGATTTTAATGTATATATTTTGTAGATGCGAAGCCATAAATTAATACACCTAACAGTGCAAACCTCCTTTATGTGTCCAATGGTTCCCTCTCAAAATAATGTTTTCCCAATATATGAGAACCCATGCAACTAGAGAACCTTTGCTGTTTTCAAAATTTAGGATCATAACTTACTTAAAATATACTTACTTGGATGCAAATGTAGGTTTCTTGCATGAGTGTTACAGACCAATGAGTTGAATCAACTCCAGTTCCGTGTGTTTGTGGGAGAATGCTCTCCCTCAATTGTTCACTAGACACCATTGCAGGAGTTCCTTGCTTGTTTTGAAGTTCACAGTATATGTTTGAAGTGTTTATGAAAAGAATAAAGGGCTTTAAAGTTTTGAATACCTATTAAACAAAGGTTATATAACGATATTATTAATTGTCAGATGAATAAAACATTTCTAAGTTACAAGTATTTGTGTGTGCATCTTTCATTTTGCTATCACTGAGCATTAACAAGTGCTCTGAGTTGATCATTTGGTTAATTTAAGCAAATGTTTTACATCACCTTTAAAAATGTTTTTCTGAAAAAAAACCTTTTTGAATGATTTAATATCCTCTAAACTTTCTGTTCTGATTTTGCACAATCTGTTTTTGATTTTGTTAATTTTATTATTTGGGCCTCAGTTTTTCAGATGAATGTGTTGTTAGTGTTTTTGATGAAGCACTGATTTTATAAAAAGTATGGCAGGCCAGCCTCATCAATAGTTCATCAGTGTGATTTAATATATTACAAGGTATATCACAATCGCAGTGAAATATTGCAAGATTTTACAAAATGACAGAGGTATTGACATATAGAACAGTAAACCCTAGTGAAGGGTTATATATGTCCTGTGTGGATTTGAGTTGTTTTTATGAACAATGTCCTTTTTTTCATTTGAGTTGTTTTTATGAACAATGTCCTTTTTTTCATTTGACAAGTTTTCTCTCTGGCTGTCGATCTTTCCTTTTTGATTATATGGACATTTTTAGAACTATTATTGTTTTTGGCATATTACCATTTTATTACTAGTATTGGCATTTTCCCCACAAGTAACAGAAAAAATACAGATGTTCTGCTGTCCACTGTTAACAGCCCTTTTTAAACCCCTGACATTAAATTTAAAGTACAAAAAAAGGCCTCTAAACCAAAAAAGTACATTTTTCACTTTTTGGGGGATGTCCTGCTTTTAGAATGCACACTATGTTTGATGCAGCTAAATGAGAAATACACTGCATTTGTATGAATATACCCAGGCAAAAGGTTTTAAGTTTGATCTGGACTCGGGTGGGAAACTGGAATCCTGCACTGGGCCACATTTCCCATTGTTGAGCTCCAGGTTTGACCGGTTGCCCTCCTGTACGATGATGGGGCTTTTTTCTATTCTTTTCTGAGTCTGTCCCCCTTCCCAAAGCGCTCGGCATTCCTGCAGCCCACCATAGAAGCTGTTTTAGTGGGGGCTACTGGCTCCTGGGTGGCCTCTTGTGCAGGGGAGGAGACGATGTCTTATTAATTGACTGGGTGTCTTGGGCAAAGTTGAGGAATTTGGCCGAGGAGAGAGAGAGAGAGAGAAAGGGAGAGACAAATTATCTGCAGCAGCTCTCACCTTCCTATATCTCTCCGCAGTGTGTGTCCTCACAAGCTCCAGAGACCTGCTTGCATTCCTGTTTGCATTTTTGTGTCCAAGAGAGCAGGGCTGGGCACGGCTGTAAACGCTTAACCACGGACGCTCGCTGCTCCTAAGAATAGGGCCCTCTCAAACCTCCGAGGGTGACCCGTCCCCGGGCGGAGGGCGTTCCTCTGGAGTGGGCTGTGGGAATGGCCGGCGCAGCCTGGGATCTGGGGAGCCGCTGAATGGCTCGCTGTAGCTGAGTGTGTCAGGGGGATGTGATTGAGTGGGATGTTCTCAGGCTAGGGCAAATGAGGGTGGGGAGGATGAAGAAAGGGGGGTTGTGAGGGAGTTTGCTAGGGGCTGCAGCTTTCCATGTGGTCCACCCCCCACCCCGGGCACCAGCAGCGACCAGAGCCCTAATCCCGTTACATGTGTCCCCATTAGTACTAATGGGGCCTCCATTGTCTTCCTGGGTGTCAGCCAGAGTCACCAGCCGGGCCCTGCCATGTTGGGGCTCCTTCCCACACCCTGCCAACCCCATTGAACATGCAGGCACACACACACATGTACATATGCACTTAGAGGTGCCCTGTCAGCAGAGTACAAGGGTAAGAAGTCACAGGATAAAGTACTTACTAAGACTAATAGAAAAGCACAGAACTTAATAGTGTTGTCCCTTCTCTTTTAATATTATTCTATTCCATAGACCACATAAGAGCCTTTTCAGAAGCAGAAACATCTCTAGTCATGCAGATTCCATAATCTGAATTCTGAAAAACCACAGTACCAGAGCTTTGAAGAGTGCGCAGATTAGCACTTTTCCTGCTGAATTTATGAGTTCATTCTTAAGCTCAGTGTAAGTGGTATAAAGCTGAATAGAGAACTCACTAAGTCTCAAAGCAGATCCTCATGTGGGCTGGAGAAACACTAAAAAGTGAAGTTTTACCACCCATACAGTATTTTTAATTCCCATTCAGACTTATGACGGCCAGTCCTGAAGGAGGCTTGGCACGGGAGCCTGTTCACGCAGCCTGATCCATCAGCCAGGACCCAAGGAGCTGCACTGATGGAACTGACCCCAGAGAAGCCTCTTCCACCCCCTTGTTTCCTGTTCTTTGTGAGGCAACACAAAGCCTGCTCCACTCTCCCCGCAAGCACACACACACACACTGCCATGCACATGCGCACACACACCCGCGCATACACACAGCAGTTCCAAACACTACAGCGGTTCTCAAGCTGCCTGAGAAGCACCCCCTCCACACACACACACACACACACATCCCCTTTCCCAATGTAACAATGAACAAGAGGTAAAAACTGAATGGCAGCTTCTGCTAATGAAAGTCCAAAGCCCTTGGTAACTGTCTGGCTTGAGGTGCTTCGGTCTGGGTTAATAGGGCTGTGTGCTGGACTCAGTGAGAACAGGGACTATGGGGTGTTATGAATGAGAAGGTCTCTCACATATCATTGTCCGTGGGAGGAGACGCCGTCTCTCTTTCTCTTTCCATCTCCCTGTATTTGAATGGCTCCTTGATTAGAATGTATTAGGTATATGATTGGAGGTCAACAATTTTGCTAATGTATGCCATGAATGGGAGCTAAAGTCATTTGTATGGTCCTGACACTGCATTAAGTGAGGCCCCCTGATGTATGCTGCATCTCTGCTCTAATGGTCTATTGTACATGCAGTGGCATAAACTGTATAAGCAGGATGCAATCTGTTTGCCTCCTTATGTCTAAACATTAAATGTATTAAGATTTAAAAATGTAAGTGTTAAGATTATAGATAGATAGAAAATTATTATTAGTTTATAATATATATTATAATATAAAAATTAAAATTATTATATTATTAAAATGTATAATTATTTAGATCAAATTATACATGGTTAGTCTTCATTATGTGGTGTCATCCTAAGTGCAGCTTATTTTTACTGCAGAAAACTTATATATATATATATATATATATATATATCAATCAGGATATATCAGTAATCCTGGCTATTTAAATACTATTTGCATTTTTATTTTCCATCTTAGGAACCCCACCTGAGCCAAGGCTATTATTCTGATTTTCTGATGATGCGGTTTTCTTTGCATTTAATAGCATAATATCAGAATTACATATAAAAATATAACAAGTTCATGTAAAGTTACTTTGTAAACTAAATATTTTGAAACAAAATGTACTAAAATGGTCTTTAATAATTTGGAGTAAGATGTATAAGGTAAAGGAGTAGCAGGCTGCATGTGTCTGTGTGAGAGCCTGCATGCCCTATGTTGTTCTGAAGTACTGGCTGGTTACCATGACAATAGTGCTGAGTGAGGGCTTGGAGGAACAATCACCTGTGAATCCTTTTGCCCTGGCTGCGCATTGAGGTCTGTGCATTTAGCTCTAGGAGCAGATGGCCTTTCCTGATAGTTTGATATGTACCAAAGCAAATGTAGCTCATCTACGAGATACCATAGCTACCTCATTCCTGCTGAAGAGAAGTAGAAATATCATTTAAAAAAAAATAACCCACAAATACACAAGTACTACACACGGACGCCATCAGGAAGATGGTGCATCCTAGTGGCCCCTGATGGCTGAGAACTGCCCTTCTGCCTAGTGAAGCTCATTTGCAATGTTAATGGACACAAGACAGCTGCCATCCTATGCTGAACACAACCTCACTGATGCTCCTAAAGGGAGAGAGAGAGAGAGAGAGAGAGAGAGAGAAAACAAAGATGACCAATAAATGGCCTGGGTTATTATCCTTTGGATCTTGCATGCACAGAGTCCTTGAGAGGATGAATTTGAATGAGAGAATCAGAGAATAACAGGGGAGACACCGGGAAAGGGACAGAGAACAAGAGAGAGAGAGAGAGAGAAGGACGGGAATGGAAAAGAAAAAGAAAAGGGTAAAAGCTGAGCTCTGTGTATGAACGTTTAACATCAAGACTGTGGTGAGGCTGGAGGAGTAACTTTTACTGTGCAGCTCACAGAAGGGAAACTCAACAGCAGAAAGCCAACATTAACAATAGTGAATGCAGAGAGCTCTTAATTTAGCTCTCATTCGCCCGCGGCTGCCATATAGACTCCGAGTGGCTCCGAGAGCGATTGCGTGAGCTCTTGTGGAGAAAAGAACACTTGTGGATATTGTGGAGAATAAAGAGCGTGTATGCATATCTTTGAGGTTTAGCTAGACAGGATCTGGTGTAAAAATAACTTTTTTCGCCAGCCACAGTCTGAAGGTCATGGCTTGCCAGCTGGTTAATGACTCAACACTGGCTGTGGTACACTTGATGATTTTGGTTTATGTTTACTGATTGAGATGTGTGTGTGTGTGTGTTTGTGTGTGTTTGTATTTGTGTGTGTGGGTATGTGTGTGTGCGTGTGTGTGTGTGCAGGCCCAGAGGGAGTGAGGGCTTCTCTTCACAACTCTTTCATTACTGAGGTAATTACACCAGCTCTCTTCAGCACATGCACTTTCCCCTCTTAATCATGTTTACTCAGGTCGCAATTGGGAAATGAGGTGGAAAATGATGTGTGTGTGTGTGTGTGAAAGAGAGAGAGAGATAGAGAGAGAAAAAGGAAGAGAAATAGTCAGAACTAAAAAGACTGAGAGACAGAGGGAGAGAGAGAGAGAGAGGGAGAGAGAGAGGGAGAGAGAGAGAGAGAGAGAGAGAGAGAGAGTGTCTTGGCCAATGATACTGGGAGGTAGTGACAAGTCATGTAATAACTAAGGGCTTTTTCTGTCTCTCTGTCAGTCCCTCAGTCTCCCTGTCTCTGTCTCCTCCCTGTGGGTGTCACTACCATAGTCTAATCTCTGCACAGAACCGCCTGGATCATTATAGACTGTCTTCTGGAGTCAGTGAAAAGGGGAATTAGCTGGGAACACAATCCTGGCAACCTTTGTGACCCTGGAACAAAGACTCAGCTGCTGGGGCTCCCAGCCGCCTAAACCCGTCCATATGTCCAAGACAAAACTGTTACAATGGCCTACACAAAAGAAACACAGTGGGTGGGTCTGCTGTTTACGTGCATCTCTGGGGAATCATTTAATGTTCTGGTCATTGACAAGTGGGGAATGTTTTTCAACGGGAACCACAGACATTGTAGTAATAATAGGTAGAGAGGTAGATCTACCATATGAGGATATCAGGACAGTCTTCTAAACTCTATGTTGATCCCCGCTCCTTCTCACCTCAGGGCCACAGTCCAAAGCTGTCCTGCTGGGAGGATGTTAAGCAGCTTTTTGTGCGTGAGGAGAGCAGGGAAGAGCTCGGTCCATCTCCCACACTGAAATAGGCTCTGCCCGAGAAAGGGCCAAGCCGGAGCCTACTGGGCACGCAATTGGATCACTTACCAGGGGGCGTGGCCTGGAGTAGGGCGGTCCTGGCCTGTGACCCCGCTCTGCTGTGCTTTACACTGCTCATAAATAGATGTGAATGAACATGCTTTTCCTGCTTCAAAACACATTTTCTTAAGGACTTGAGCATATCACAAGTGCTACATTTCATAGGTATTATTTATCCATCAGAGTTAGCTAAGTCCTTGCTATCAGCACCACGTTGAAAGAGAATAGTACATTTTGTCAGTAATAATTAGTAATAATTGTAAAACTGGCAGCTTTCAGTTTTACCTAACGCAGAGCAGACGTGTCAAAACTCAACATTGTGGATCCACATGTTTTAATCCACATTAGATTCTGGTATATCAAATCTAACTCTCACTCATACCACCCCCATCCCTGGCCCAGCTTCCCTTGCACTCATAATGCTACCACAGTTTATTATTAGACCCATATAGTTACCACTGCGTGTCCTTACACTTTCCTCTCTACGTCTCTCTCTCTCTCTTTCTCTCTCTCTCTCTCACTCCCCCGCGTCTCCTCTCTCCTGTTCAGCCCTTTCTTATTAGCGAGGCCCCCAGCTGTGTGGCGGCCAGGATCAGAGGCTACCTCTATTAGCGGGGTCCATTTGTTGAGCGATTGAATCGCTCTCAGCCCTCTGCTCTTCCACGGCCTCTAACCCTCTCTCCCTGCCTCAGGCTCCCAGAAGGGCCTCTCACAAGCCTGCTTCACAATGGAGCCTGATAGAAGCATTCTTCCTGTGATAAACCAGATGCTAGACAGGTATGAGTGTGCGTGCATGTGTGTGTGAGAGAGAAAGAGAGAGAGAGAGAGAAATAGAGGCCAGTATGGAGAAAGGGAGAGAAAAAAATAGAGGAAAAGAGAAAAATAGAGGCAGGAGAACATATGATTTATTTACTACCATGTTTTAATACGAGGCACGTTTTAATACGATGTTTCAAGATGAGCTCTTTTTGAAGCATAGAATTGTGAGCAGTTTTGCAACTATCTTGATGACCAGAAGGTGGCGCACTTGTACAAGCACTGAAAAATCAGCCACCTCTGTCTCTCAATCCACCCATGTCTCCTTCTCCCCACCTGAGCAACTTACTGAACTTTACACGTACAAGGAAGAATCCCATAACATTGGCAAAGTTCCTGTATCTGCAAAGAGTCTATATAAACCAGACACTTCTCTCTCTCTCTCTCTCTCTCTCTCTCTCTCTCTCTCTCTCTCTCTCTCAGACACTCTCTCTCCCATTTGAGGATCATTGGACAGCAGTTACAGTGCAGAGGCATAGATAACACAATTTTTAAAATGAAGTGTGCGGTAAATACTGTTTTAGTCCCAAAAGTTCAGTGGAGTCGTGACCCGCTGCTTTCACAGAAACAACGAGGGAAAGAATAACATGTACAGACAGAAAATCATACCATATCAAACCCCTTCTCCATTACTGGAGAACTCAAGACGGCTAGGAGACTTTGGTGAAAGAGCTCTTGTAGCCTCTTCTCTGCCTCCCTCTCTGCCTTACTCTCTCTCCTCTCTCTCCTCTCTCTCTCCCTCTCTCTGTCTCTCTCTTTCTCATATTCTGGCCTGCACTCAAGAGAAGCCTTTCTGCTTAAGATGAGATGACGCTGAGGTGTTCTGCATGGCTGCATCTGAATGTCTCCCTTTTTCCCCCGGTTTTAAGGGGCTCACTTGACCGCCCCTTTCTGGCGCACTGAGAGACAGAAGAGAGAGGTTAGAGAGCTGCTCAGAGCTGCCAATCACCCGCCCAGTCTCCACCACGACTCAGCCACCTCTGGCTCTGCTGCACCAGTCATAACATCACCTCCAGCTTCTTTATGGGATTGAACGGTAGGCCTTCATTAAAACAGTGTCTGGTTTGTTGCTTGTGTTTTTCAAGGGTAGTAACAGGGGTGCGTAGAGTGAAATAGGCAGGTATGTGTTTAACCTCTCAAATCCGTCCTCGTCATTCGGCGTCACGGAAGATGACGTCTCATCCTCTGGTGCATCCTTTGATCACCCTCGGACTCCATCTCCATGGCGATGAAGAAGCCACAGCGCTCATGCATGAAAATAACACACCTGTGAACCACACGCTCGCAAAGCGCCCTTCATATATACCGCGCCAAGTATTGTTGGAATCAGAGCCCAGCTCCACACACCCTGCCCACGGCTTCTGCTAGCGGCCACCCCTGTACATGCCTGAACTCTCTGCTAGCGGCTGCCCCTGTACATGCCTGAACTCTCTGCTAGCGGCTGCCCCTATACATGCCTGAACTCTCTGCTAGCAGCCCACCCCCGTTGGTTTGGATGGTTTCGTGCACGTTCTACAGTATCCCGGCTCCTCTCCCATCCTTCACACAACACAACGAGAATCCACTAAGCCAGTGGCCTTGGGGAAAATACCTGGCAGGTCACTGTACTGTTAGTTTTCAGACGCCTCCACGGGCTTTGGGCCACGTGTCTGTTTGAAATCTCGTTCCTTTGTTTGCTGAGTTCTCCTTTTACCCTTCCACCAGCCCCCGGGGGCACTGAGACGAGAGGAGGACTCTACCTCTGTGCCACGGGCCAGGAAGCAAATAATGGTTTACATATCGAACGTCTTTT
>JAOXYF010000011.1:2966348-2981540 GCA_028565775.1 Sternarchorhynchus goeldii
TGTGTGTGTGTGTGTGTGTGTGTGTGTGTGTGTGTAAAGGGTGTTTGTTAGTAACCAAACAAGATAAGCTTGACTTTGACATGTACCCAGTTCTGCCTTTCAGAGAAAACTGATCAAAAAAAATGTCCAAGAACCTGTTTCTGGTGTTTTGACATTTCAAAGCTGAACGCATGAGTCTGCATATGTGTGTGTGTGTGTGTGTGTGTGTGGCACTGGGCAGGAGATTAACAAGCATAAATACTACGTTGCTTGGATGCTTGGGCTGTTGTCTTAGCAACCCATAAGTGTCTGGAGGAGGGATAAGGGTTGAATAGCAAGCAGGGGTGAAAAACTTGGCAATTAAAGGCAACAGAAGTGATAATTAATACGGTGAGGGTACAGACGTAGTGCTCTGGCCTTTTTGAGCGTGCTTCAACACGCAGCCCGTGCACAGCTTAGCGATTTTGCGCCCCTCTCTAAAGCCTCCCTCAAGACCTCTCCAGTCTTCCGCTCTGTGTTGCCACGGCAAAGATGCGGGTTCTCGCGCTAGGCGACCGCGCCTGGGGCCCAGATGCGACAGGACCAGGGCCGATGGCCATTCTCAGGCTGCCGAGAGGGTGGGTGCTATTATTCGAAGCAGCTTTGGATTTTTGTAGAGTAAAATCCCTCTGCCTATGTGAAGATGAACAGCAGTGAGCAAAAAGCAAACTGATAGTTTTGCTGTATTATAAACCCTTCCAATATGTTTTAGTCTTCACTTCTGTTATTAAAGATCATTAACTCAAGAATTAAGTGGGCCAGTGTGCCTCTAAATGATTTGATGGTTCGATGTGAAAGATCATCTTATGAGTGGAAAATCTCAGAAACTGTACTTTGATTGATTGACTGACTGATTGATTGATTGATTGATTGATTGAAAACATTTATTGCCCCAAAGGGAATTTGTCTTGCACATAAAGAGTCACATTAAATGTTAAACTGCAAACAACAATAAACCGAAATAAATACCAAACAACTAAGGACATTAACATCAATGAGAGAAAACAAACAAGTGCATAAACTAAAATGTCTATGTGCAGGTGTCGAAACTACTCAGTAAATGGGGGGATGGGGGGAGGATATGTGAGAAGTGGGTGGGATTCATCGACCAATAAAAACCTCTGATCAAAGCTGACAGTTCACTGCTTTGAGAGTTGGGAAACTTTTAACATTAGAACCAATGATTTTCTTACACATTTTTATCACCTTGTCCTGCATATTCTGGACTGACAGGTCACACCCCCACCGCACTAAACAGCACAGGTCCCCTCACTCTGTACGAAGGTTATATAAAACAATCTCAGTGTTGTTGTGTTTACATTAAAATGACAAATTTCCTTAAAAATAGAGCTGTTGCCATTACTTATTGTATATCACCAGTGTATTAGAAGCCCAGCTGAGTCTGGAGTCAATAATAGTGGCCAAATACTTATACTCCTCCACAGTCTCAATGACTATTACCCTATAAAATAACAGGTTGCAGGGAGGCCCTACTTTATGTGGTATGTGGAAGTTCAAATGAACTATGTGGTGTATGTTAGACTGCCTGCATTCACACTTTGTGCCTAACAGTAAATTATGTTTAGGAAGAAACAAACTGATCTCAGGTCTGTGTGTCGAGTTTCTCCCTGACTTGCGTTCATCACACAGGCGTAGAGTTTCTTCTGTGTTCAGGTGCACAGAGGCTGCAAGGCTGGCAGGTGTCTGGCCATCAAAGCTGCAGACGCCATTGTACTCATGCCCCAAAGAACCATGGCTGATTTAGGCTCCAATGTATAATTTTCTCATTTCTTTCACGAGCCGTCAGCCTTTCATAAATTAGCAAGGGGCTCTGACCCTGGCATTCCACGCGGTGCGCGAGAGAAGATGGCAATAATGCACGACACACAGCGTCTCAATCAGACCCTCTCGCTTTCCCACCCATCAAATCATCTCCATATACATAATTCATACACCTGTGAAGGGATGAGGTTTATTGCCACACTTCTGCAGCATGAAGAGTATGATTACAGATCTAATGTGCCTGGTTCTGCAGTGCATCAGAAGAAGACAAGGATCCTCGGATTCCTCCCTCCTGAAACTGTGCTGTGCACTTCCGACATCCTTATTGACGTTTGGCTACACGCGTGTACTTTCCGCCATGCTGTGGCACCATTTCACCTCACAGGCCACAAAAATATTGTTACTTTATGTTCAAAATAGGTTTATAGAGACCAAGCAAGGTAGAAATAAACTGCAATAGAATAAAAAGAAATCTGAAGAACACAAACATGATTATACAGCTGCAATATTTAAAAGCAGTTTATGAGGTGTCTCCAATTGAGATATGCAGAAAAATGTAAATAATTTTAATGTATTTTATCTCCAAACACATGCTGCCCTCTTCAGTAGCCAATACTATTCAGACTGCAATTTTGCAGTCCTGAAGACAGAAGAAACTCACCAACATTGCTGGCTAAAAGTGGAGCACAAAGAAAAAGAATTCACAGTTACAGGCCATGTTTTGGGTTTCCTTTCTTATCAAGTTGAGATTTCTGTTCCTGTCAGACTGTAATGTTTCCTGTACACTTTTCATACTAGTTTTTGTACCACACCTGAAAATTTCTTTTTTGCGTGGAATATAACTTTTTATTTATTTATTTATTTATTCATTCATTCATTCATTTATTTATTTCGATTTGTTTGTTTGTTTGCTTGTTGATGTTGATACCAGCTTTTGTTATATTGATGGAGGGTTTTATTATTATTATTATTATTATTATTATTATTATTATTGCGCATAAAACCCTGATTGCACGGTCACTAAAGCCAGTGAGGACAAGAAACAAGAAACAGTTTTTAAAGTAAATTGTGAAATTATTTTATACAAAATCAATAAAGAGTTTCTGCTAAAGTTTGGACACGGTGGATACGGTGTTGTATTTATGAGTGTGATGTTTTTGAGAAAACCACTGTTTAACTCCTGCATTCAGGACAAGGTCTACAGAGAGGGACGCGTGTTACACTAGCGCCCTTACAGTACTCTTGCATTAGCTAACAAAATACCAAAGTTCGCCAGTAGCTTTTAATCATTATTTTATTAGTTCAGTCACATTTGTTTTAAAAGGAAAATTATATAGTTGTATCGAATTAGACCAGTTTCACAGGCTAGAAAAGACTTTTCCTAATCCTACCTACATGTGACATGCCAGCTAACCTCGCCTGGTGAACAATTGCAATGGTGTAAAATCTGGAAAATGTACTAGGCAAAACACTCCATATGATCAGAGTAAGTATGTATCCAGTTACTTGTATTACAAAGACCTCTCCTTTTACCGCATTCAACCAATTTAATTACTGAAAATGGTGTTCTATTTAGCCGTTGACCTTTTAAAAAAAACTTTTTCTAAGGGAGACCGCAGTACCGATTGGGCAAGATTTGTGCTGCCTTTTTTGTGACAGTAATATTGATATTGGTAATTAAAAATGTAAATTTTCTATCACATGCGCAGACATTGTGTTAGCACTCAGTTCCACCAATTACAGCCAAAACTCAAGTTATGGAAATGAGTCGATTTAAGTGTTTACATGGATTATGCAAAAGCATGTATCCCGTTCCATGGAAGCGGAGAGACAGGAAGATTTCTCTTCATAAACGACTGTCAGCAATTCTTAAATACGAATGATTTCTATTGCTACAAAGCATATGATAACCTTATGGCGCTCCTTTGCTTTGTGCGCATTTACGCTTCCAGTAGACATATGCCTAAGATATTTTTGTGGTTTTTTTTAAACACAATATCCGTTACAACACTCGATCTGGTTTACCGGTTACGTAGCAACACATGCTTACATGGTCCCTGTTTATAAGAGTTCGTAATAAAGTTCTTATAATAGAGCTTTGTAGAACTGAGCATTTGTATTCTCTCCCAACTTAAGTACTGGGCATATATCGCAATATGATAATTGTTTTTTGTGTAATGCAAGTATGACTGCACCCGATGAAATAAAACAGGTAATAGCTTGTGACATTTTTCATATTCTGAATATTAGTAGTTGCAAGGTCAGAGCATCAGTGTGCATGATATTGTACTTCTGAAGGGGTGGAGGGTTACATTTCAAACTTCACCTATGTGCTAGAAAGGTAAGCAAGCTCTTTATTTGAGATTTCATTGCCCAGCATTCAAGGCTACAGAGTTTCAGGTTATCAGTGCTCTTTGGCAGCCTGTATCTCACTATTACAGCAGCTATCAAACCTGGTGAAAATACAGCACCAGTGCACATGCACGTCTATCACAAATCAAAGCTTTTCGCCAATTTAAAATCATAACAGATCATCAGAGGTTCATCCTGGGCTTATCAAAGGTCAGTGTCGTATGACCAGACGACAGCATGTTTAGCAAGAAGCCCCCCCCCCCCCTCCCCACATGCTGCCCTTAAATTAACATGTATCTTTGAGGGTGCATATGCGGGTGCTTGTTCCAAACATGCATTTATGCATTTCCATTTGTGTGCATGAGTGGGTCTGTGCATGCTAGCAGCAGCACTCCTCTTCCCCGTGCAGGAGAAAGGAGCCATTCTCCAAGCAATCAGAGCTCAGCCTGCAGGAGCCCAGCCAAGCCTCTCATCCTCAGCCTGCTCAAGAGCTGCTTTAATTAACCATCATACCACAGATGGGATCGATTTTAACCTCCATCCCTCTCTCTCTATCTCTCTCTCTCTTTCTCCAACCCTTTTCCCCTCCCCCCCCTCAACCTTACATGTCTTTTTCAACCTTCTTTTTGCAAAGTCTTTCACCCGTTACTCTGCTTCTCTCTCTCATCTTCTGCCCCCTTCTCTCTCCCCCTTTTCTCTCTCTCTCCTTCCCCGTGCTCCTCTCTCCTATATACAAGTCACATAATTGAACTGGATCAGTGCCAGACTCCAGGCCCCCCTAGGTTGGCTGTTTCGCCCACAGTCCCTAGCCTCACCTGCTCAATACCTTATTAGTGTCAGGATCTGGAGAGAGCCATTGCGGAT
Organism: Sternarchorhynchus goeldii; assembly: GCA_028565775.1. NCBI lineage: Eukaryota > Metazoa > Chordata > Actinopteri > Gymnotiformes > Apteronotidae > Sternarchorhynchus > Sternarchorhynchus goeldii. The sequence continues at coordinate 2,971,365 of JAOXYF010000011.1, forward strand.
TAACGAGAGAGATATGAGATTGATTTCTGCCCTGACAGATGAAATTGGGTTTTGCCCTTGTATCTCTATGTATGTGTGTGTGCATGTGTGCGTGTATATTTAACTGAGTGTGTGTGGAACTCACAGAGGTGCAAAACAGTCTGTGATTTTCCAAGTCCATACAGGTTTTTGAAGTTTAAGAAGAAGAAAGTTAAAGAAAATTAATTATTTGTGGCCACATATAGATTTAATTGCAAATGTTATAGGGAGGTTAAGAAGCTGTCACATAGAAATTCTGATCTCACTCTGATCTGCAAAGCAATTGTAAGCAACAATAACCTGTTGTAACGCACCTTGTCCTTATATAAAATGGCACACTATCAATGATCAATTATTCATGAGCGATTCATGGTTTCTCAGGAAACAGCATGTAAAAAAGTTTAACAGGTGGTGCCTAATGGACAAGAGATTAAGGTCTTTTGGGGAAATAAGCAGCTACATGGGAACAGAAAGGAAAGGGAAGGTAATCACAAGTCTGTGTGTGTGTGTTGTTGCTATAAGCTGAGAGCATGGCATGAGTGTGAACCTCAGTATGCGTTAACAGCAGGGGTTCTTGGCTCTCACACAAAGAGTTTTGCTTGGTCCACATCTCTGACCAAATACACTGATAGGTGCATAACAGATGTAAGATGCTTCAAATCTGGACACACGTTACTTAGTTTCCTGTTTTTTATTCCATCTTTTTTAAATATAGCAAATTAAAGAGTAAAGAATTCATATTACATTTTTTTTCTGTTACGTATCTTCTGTTTTAGAATATTTTTGTGATCATGTTCAAAAGACATTAAATATGCAACAGAAATGTATTTTGTTCACTTTAAATATACTAGTGATTTTTTTTTTATTTGACATCAGTTTACTGCAGGTCTTTAGAATCATAACAGTAAATGCTGTTACTGTACATTCACAAGATACGCAAAGACCAGAGTAGGTCTGAAATCCTGTTTGATGTTCATATTAAACAAATCCAATAAGAATTGGCACCTTCTGTCTTATAATAGTCATAGTAGCAATAATTACAGTATGTGTGTGTGTGTGTGTGTGTGACTATAGTTGGCCTGTAGGCAGAGTCAGAGCATACTGTGCTGTGATTTCCTGGAGTGTTTTTGTCAGAATGTGGCCATGTGTGATTGCCTCTCCGTCACTAGTGTCAACCGAGGATAATGTTGTGGCCATCCTAGCTGCCACCAAAAGAGGATCAGTGCACTCCAATTTCACTTTCTCCTCAAAGATGGAATAATTTGCCAGGGGGACAGAGCAGAGGTGCAAGCAGAAAGAGAAAGAGAAAGAGAGAGAGAGAGAGAGAGAGAGCAAGCAGTGTCTGGGGTCTAGGGAAAGATAAACCACTGTTAAAAACAGCCATTACTAGAGAAATTGGGCTGCAGGAGGTAGACAACAACCTTACCCACAGCCGGCAATACCAACAGGAGGTGGAGAATTTCTCACTAACACATCGGGCAGTAGATAGCCGTGGGTAAATTGAGGTACCAAACCAGCAATCTAAAATATATATATAAAAAAAATCAAAAAAATAAAAAAGGAACAGCAAATAAAGAACAAACCATGTGGCTACATGTTTGATCTTGATTATTGCTGTGTTAGAGGGAAATGGGCCTTTGGAACGACCGTGGTGGGGCTTATCCAATACACACCCCGTCTGTGCACGCCCCGGACCCACAGCCGCCTGTCGCAGGCAGTTTTCTGGTAAACGAAGAATAAAAACCGTCAACAGAGATCGGCCGCAACAAAATATTTGTGAAATTCCTAACAAAATCAATAGGGCGATACTAACTTTGCACATTGGAGCACTTTAGGCTGAAAACGAGCTGTGGGAATCAGGTGTGTGCCACTTGCCATGACAAAAACACCAGCCAGACCGAGCGGCGTGAGGCAGCGCGCTAAAAATACGAGGAGCTCTCCAAAATCACAGAGTTTTCTTTGGCGAAAATTAACAAGCATACAGCCTAATTGCTTTCAGGTGTCTCCCTGCCTGCTCTTTCCTCTCGGCAAACTGTGGCAATGTCACCAGAGGGGTGAGGGGAGCAGAAGTGATTTGTGTAGATGCCGGCATTGTAGGAGGCCAGAGCCGATCTGGGCTGGTGGGGGGTGGTAGGGTGGAGTAATCAGGATGGGGAACACACCCCCACCTCTCAGTGCTGTACGTCATGCAGGCCCTCGCCGCGAAATGGCCCAGAGATGAGAGCTCACACTGAGCGTGCTTGGGCCTCAGGTGTGCTACACCCACCCTACCCCCACCCACTACAGGAATATCTGGGACTGAGTGTCTGTAGACGTGGTGCAACACGGATGATAGTTTTTACTTTGTTTAAGGATGAGGGAGCACCTTTATAACACATCAGAGCCTCTTCTGTAATGTGAGGCATTTCCTTTACAGTGGAAAATTTAAATCTGGGCTGCAATTTGCCAAAACTGCATTTCTTAAGAGTACAAGAGGGAAAGGTCGAAAAGAAAATACAAATTAAAAAGCTATGTAAAACGCTTTTACAGTGCTTTTGAAGTGTGATAGATTTTCATGCATAAGGTTATCCATTTCAACTGATAACCCTGACCATCTCTAAGTGATCTCCAGCTTTTGATGGACGTCGAGGGCAGTGCAGTGGCGCTTGAAGGAGTTGCATGGATCCGATCACTGGCTGTCCAGCAGGGGGGGTTGGTAGTCAGAGGAGAGGGCCAATGGCTGAAGCTGTGTGGCTAAGTGTCTCATCAGCATCCTACTCAGGCTCCAGGCCCACGCTCTAACTGCGCCCTGACTTGATTGTAATTGCCTGAATTCAGCTCCTGCTGCTCCAGCCCGGCAATATAACTGCCACATTTTAACCCCAGAAAGCCTAGCCAGAGCCGCATATCTCCAGTGCTGCTAGGAGGTGCACTCTGCGTCGAACTCCGCCAGAGCAACTCTCAGTCTTGCATGGTCAAACTTATCTATATATATATGTAGTATTACATACACACATAAAGAGCGGAGTGGAAGCTGTCTGGGATTCAGGATTCAACCGAAACCCCCTTTTCATGGGGTCACATCCACTCCTGAGACCGCAAAGTACTCGAGCAATAAAACTGCTTGTTCCCACTTGAATTTATGATTCATACATTAATAAATTGTTTAGTTTGACAGAATAACAACTTTTACAAATACTGAAAAGCTTTGTTGTTTTCCAGCTTTAATTCTGAGGGAAAAAAATATTGGAATGATCTTTTGTATATATCATTTGTATATATAGCATATATATGATATATATATATATGATATATATATGATATATCATTTGTATATATCATAACATCTCATTTATATGTAATAATACATTTGTAAGAACTTTCATAAATTACTTTGTTCTTTCAGAACCAAAATATCGCAGTTATTTTCTGTTATTATTACACATATCCTACACTGCTGTACAAGCATTTGGAATGAATTCCATTCCTCATCGAATTTTGACCTTCATTACTCGATGTGTTAACGGCATAATGCACATTAAAGTGTGACGTAATCAATGTAATTATTCTGTTTCATTAATAGAAAATGACAGAGACCGAGTTTTTCTTCCAAAATAAAGTGCAGAGGTAAAAGAACGCTTGACTTCCTGATGCTTGGCGGGAAGCGTGCGGCTTCCGACTGGCAGGGTTAACTTCAGAACTCCCCTGCGGAGCTCCTCTCCCTGCGATAATAGCTGCTGCCGTAATGAAGAGCAGCCTGCTAGCCAACAGGTGGTCCTGTTTAAGGAGTCCAGCCAATGCACTCAGGCCAGAGGGGAGAGAGGGGGGGAAAAAAACACATGCTAAAATGTGTCAGAATCTAATGTTCCACAGAATGAAAAACCTGTTTTTCTCCTCTTTGTTCAGCGCTAGAGATTCAGCCTTGTTCCTCATTGTTCCCCGCACAAACGAGCAACAGCCTTTTTTGACACAGTGCTATAGGGAAAGAAAGACTGAAGCTGACTAGTCACAGGAGAGGGGGGGTCTTCACTCCTCCTTTCTGAAGGTCTGAGGCCTATTAAGAGTTTGCGAGTTATAAATGGTTATGAGTTCCTCTCTCACACACAATGCAGAGGGACACTGGCAAAAAGGAAATTCTGCCTGGCTTTATCTCTCTCTCTCTGTTTTTTGGGGTTTTTTTTTTTTTTTTTTTTTGGGGGTTCAAAAAAAAAAAAAAAAAAAAAAAAAAAAGTCTTAATCACATACAGGCAGAACTGAAGAGATGGCAGGAGTGGGAGAGAGTGAGACCCTACAGGACAGAGAGACACCAGAGGGCGAATCAGGGCGCTCACACCTATTGCCATGAGTAGAAAGGAGGAGCAGACTGGAGTGGAGTGGGTGGCAGTGAGGAATAGAGTTAATCCTTCTGGACTCAAAAACAGCTCTTCCTTCCTTTAACATCTATAACAATATAGCTCTCACCAATAACAAAGGCAATCATTTACCTAAAATGTACAGCAGTGCCCTGTGAAACAATTGCTATTCTACGACAATGTTTGGTATATTTATGGTTCACCATTTTGGTTTTTCTACCTGGAAAAAAACCTAGCTGGTCCTCAATGGAGTTTTGTATATTTTATGTGCACATATCAACATCAAAAAGACATTTGCATGCCTCAGTAGCTGCCAAAATTAGTGGCAAAATGCTGAAGCAATTTTTTTTTTTACACAAAAGATAAAATTGACATTCAGTGAGAGGTCCTTCACCTGCCTATTAAGCTGCATTCTCAGCTCAATGGCCGTGGATCGAACAGATCCTAGACGGGCATATCTCCGAACAAAGGCTTTTATTCACATTCATAATCCATCCGTTATTGTCCAACCAATTTGTTCTCGTTAAGCTACATAAGAGGCCCAAGACTGAGACAAAAGCCACAGCGGGACAATGGCCAGCTCCTCGTCTGCTTTGTCCCCAGGCTCAAGTATGCACCTCCCATGGTGCATTGCGGGTCTTGGGGAAAGGAGGGGAGGGGAGGGTAGGGGCAGATGGGGGGTGGTTAGAGAAGTTAGAGTGCAGGGAGAAGGAAAGAGACTGTGCAGAACACCTGGAAGAGACGGCTTTCACTTCCCCTCTCGCTGACGAGCCCTCACACAGAGAAGCACCACAAGTCCCATGTTTTGACAGGGCTGTGCTCAGGCACATTTGATAACCTGTCAGTGGAGAAGTTAGGGCGCAAATGAACAGCTCGACTCTTGGTAGGAGAACCGTACAGTAGAACATTAGCCATGAAAAGATCTGTGCGCACACACACAAAAGCTATAATTAGTAACTTGCCTTAGTCCCTGTAAATTACATCCACATGACAATCATGTAAGCAGTGGGCAACATTACATCTTACTCAAGAGGAATGTGAGATTTCACATACATTTGTTCATTCTTTTTAACAAATCCACCTGTTCCATCTGACAGCACAAACTTCCATCAACTTCAGATTTGCCCATTGATTAGTCTTTGTTATGCTAATATTACCATTCCACTCTCCTACATCATTTTCAACCACAATAGATGTTGGTCAGTAGATAATGCAATGAACACAGTTCTACTAAAATCACTGTAATCAAATGTGCTTAGGCGGGTCAGAATATTACTATAGAGCACTGGTGAACTGCCTTGCACGTGGCCTCCTGCAGGCTCTTGCACTGGAGAAAGGGAGCAATCTTCCCAGACTAATTGTTCATAGCTTGGGGAATCTGTAATCAGGTCATTTGCTGCAATGACAGGCTGCTGAGGTGAGCAGAGATGCACACAGCAGTAGTCTGATCACACACTGCCTGCCTCCCAACAATCAACCTTCCTCTCTCTCTCTCTCTCTCTCTCTCTCTCTCTCCGTCACAGACAGGCAGACAACAGATTTTCAGTCCTGGCCATCACCAATAACTACATCTCATTATATCACAAAGGAATCTATCTTTATCCAATAAATCTGTGAAAGGTACAGTGAGTTATGGGCTTCTGGACAGGTTAGACCTTGGGAGCTGAACAAGAACTAACTTAGTACAAGTAGCACTCTGCTTTGGACTGCCTACTGCTGGCCCTGTTTTTTTAATACCTACAGACATCATTTTTGTAATTCCTCTCCAACTCTAACAATAAGGAAACCAAGCTCAGTATTAGAAAATGAAACCCTGGTATTTCAAGGCTGAAGATTACATTTTAGAAATGGGCACTCCATATGTGTACAAGAATGTCAATGCAAAAACACTAAATACTCAAAATACTTATTGCAGAAAATATGTATTTACAAAAAAAGAAAAATGACAACATGGACCGATTCCCTCGATTCTCTCAAAGAGACTGATCTCCATTTTCATATGTACAACTCAAAATAACCACTACTGGACAAAAGGTCCTCACTATAGAGTCACAACGGGTTTGACAAGGGAGATGTGGTTTGTCTTTAAATAGTGAAGGCCTTTCTGGTACGTGTGCATGTGAGCACAGGTCAAAATGGAAATTCCCTCGCATCTGTGGACTGGAATTCATTCGCTCTCTTCAGCAAGGCTGTTTTAACCGCATTGATCTTCCCGTCCAACTCACTCAGGCTGTAGCTCTGCAAAAACACGCACACAACAACAAAAATGTTTTTTAGCGTGTACCTAAAATGTAAAAGAAACAGGGGAACGTCATAGCAATTCATATGTACCACTGACATGAAACGTACCTGCGATACGGAGGCCTTTGGGCGCTTGTGTGGGTAGCTCTGAAACGAAAAATGATGATGACTAACGCGAAAAGAAAAAAAAAAAAAAAAACTGCTTAAGATTCTGCAGAGTCAGACCAAACAAAGCCGCCAGTATATAATACCAGTATATGAGATGCGCTTTCACCCACCAAAGGAAAAAAAACGTTTTGTTTTTTTTTGAACCATCGACGAGCATTTATGTAGAAAAGAGGGTCAAAGATGCCCTGCTGTTCAAAGCAAAGGACTCAGCCAAGATCAAGAGCTTCTCACTACAAATATGAAGCACACACAAACACCACAGAGCAAAAAGGTGCCTCTGACCTCACTCATGCGGCATTTGGTGATGTATATTACAGAGAAGCAATCACGATCAACAACCACCGCTAATCGACTTCCATCACCAGGAGCCAGGGAGGGCAGTCTTTGCTCTGATTAGCACTGTGGAGAAGAGGGCATCTCCGTCTGCCCCACACCCACGTCCCCCTCGTCCGCTCCGTCCATCTCCTCTCATCAGCACCAGCAACTGGGCCTCATTCCAATCACTTATTTGGTCCGGACATAAACATACATCAAGATCTAATGTGGCTGCCCCTCACTGCTATAGTTTAACTAATTCACTGGACTCGTTAAAAGCAGTGGCATAAAGTAAAAAGATCAGCATATTTTACAGTGTACTCAATGTCCCCCTTTATAGGCAACACACACACACACTTACCAAAGCACATGGAAATCAGCTAGCTCTCAGCTCTACACTGCACTAAGTGAAGCTAGAGGGAGGAGGCGGAGAACAGCTCGAGAGCACTTACTCGGCTAACTTTGATGGGCTACAATCTGACATGGATAACAAATTCTGAAGAGAGGGGAAAAAATATCACCCATATCAGCTTTTAATGGCTTTGAAGAACTTTTAGGTTGACTGTCGTGAGGGGAGGAAAAAACACATGCAGGATGAAACCTATATGGATAACGGAAAAGTGGCACATCGCAATGTACTTTAGTATCCACTGGCTTTAGGATGGCATTCTGTTACTGCACATCTATATAAACCCTCAAAATACCTCCTCTACTCTCAGGCATTAACCATTGTGGATTGGAGAAGGTTGTGATGTTCTACTGCCAGTTTCCTAGCTGTTGTGCCACTTCCTAAATATGTTGTATGGTTATACTGAGCAAGTTGTATAGGATTTGATATATTACGCAATACTTGGGGATCCTTCCAGGACACTTGAGACATGTTTCTTCATAACTCTTATTGCTATAGAAATTACTTTTGCTTTTCGGCGTGTACTGCGGTTACTTCAAACAAACAGATTTGAAACCTACACAATTGCAGAGTGCTACTCTTCACTGAAGAATTCAATTTGTATCTAGCTCCCTGCTTTCAACATACAAACACGTCCACTTCATTTCCCTTCCCACCACTCACTGTGGAGTGGAAGTACTCTGGAGAAAGACCCTCAAGCTCCAAGATTCGATCCTCCAGCTTCTTCAGCCGCTGGTAAACGCTGTGAGGCACAGGTCCCACTGCAGGGCACGAGACACACAGACAATTTACTTTAAAGTCACTTTAAAGCTGTCAGAGGCCATCAAGAATTACAACCTGCCATCATGTTTGCAGGGAAATTTTCGTGAAGTGAAATGCATGTGTAAAAGTAGGCCTGTGGACCCAAGCAAATGCTAGTGAGAGCATGCAGAACCTGCTCACCAGCTGTCAGCTTCAGGTGAGCCTCTATGTTCTGCAACCGTTCCTCAATGGCAGGGTTTCCACAGTCTCTGCTGAACAGGCCTGACTGCAGTTCACCCTGCTCAGAGCGCCCCCCTCTGGTCTGGGGTCCATATGTATTCACCACCCGTGTAACTGCAAGACCAAATAATTAACAGTACAATCTAAAAACCCCATTATCTTTTAATGTTTTGCTCTTTTGAGTCGTAAATTTCACTACAGAAACCTTTTTCTTTAAAACTGGTTAGCAAAAAAAGACAAACAAGTAAAATACTATAAAGACTAGTCTGACCTTTGACGTGACTCTTGAAACCAGGATAAGGTGTGAAGACTGCATCTGTTCTGGCACAACTGTTTTCTGTAGAGAAATAAGGAACAATAAAACTTATTATGAATAATAGTTCACAAATCCGTAACAGTTTCACTCAGACTCACACACACACTCACACACATTCACTCAGACTCACACACACACACACACTCATACATTCACTCAGACTCACACACACTCGTACACATTCAGATCCTTCTGAACATGCATTAGAATATATTCGAAATACACATACAAGTACCATGTGAGTTTTAGAATTAAGAGTAATGTGCACCAGCACCTATAGTAAGTAACTCAAAAATGCAAATATAAATTCAGTGGGCTTCAAAATACCTTTGAAGAAGGCATATCTCAAACACACTCGCTGGTTTTGGCTGCTATGTGAGTGTTATGAAGAGTTTGAGCCTAGTTCCAAATTGGCCAGGCCAAAACGGGGTTTTCAGTCTGCTCTGTGAGTGGTGCAGTCTGACCTCTCGCCAGTGGAAAATCAGCACTCTGGCAAACATTGGCAGTCACTCAGCGGACCTCCCACCCCACTCCCACACCCCCACTCGACTGCCCTCCCATTCTCACCCTGATTGCAGTCGATCACATTGCAAAACTCCCGCACATTGTTTTCATTGATCTCCAGCTGTTTGCGCTCTATAAATGCAGATATCCTACGCTCAATCTGATCCAGAGAGAGCAAGCGAGAGAGGGGGGGGGAGAGAGAGAGAGATGGGAGGGAGGGAGAGAGAGAGAGAAAGAGAGAGAGACATGAAAATGAGTGCAGAATTGATGAGCTATTGAGAGAAATCAATCCACTGTGGTCTTTCTGTTGTTTAGTGATAATGAGGAACAGAAATCTGCTGGGGCTACGTGAATAACGAGCGAGTGCAGTGGACACAATTACAACAAGTATCAAAACATTTTACACTCTCGGCCATTTCACACAGCACAGATTGCTCTGGCTGTCTGTTCTAGTGACCATAAATAATGATAAAAAAAACAATATAAAAATAAAGGCCTCCTTGTATTTCACCCACATGCAATTTCACAGAGTAATAAGCTTCCACTTCATAATGCGGCGAGCGCCTGGACCTCTCTCAGGACTCTCCAACAGGGCGGCTATTCATTTCTGACCGAGGCAGAGCAAGCAGTGAGAGAGCCCTCCATTCACAGTGTACTGAGTTACGTCCCAGACCCACAGCAAGAATCAGTATAATTCAGTCACTGTATGGCAGACCACCTAGGGCTGATTAGGTTTAGACAAGCTACAGGTAACACTGGACAAATCAGCCTTAACTGCTTTTGAACACGGTGCCAGTTAAAAACGAAACACTGATTAAAATCAATATTGAGTAATTCAATTCAAGCTCAGAGGCACTGGGGCTCTTTGAATCCTCTTCTAATCTTGGCTTTTT
>JAOXYF010000011.1:2981725-3006468 GCA_028565775.1 Sternarchorhynchus goeldii
AGAGAGAGTCATTTTTTTATCTTTATGTACTTCAATTACCTATCTGCAACTCAAACGAGATGGCCAAAAGTGCTCCAACACATCAAACAACTCCAACTGTCTCAGGCATTTCATTACTGTTGAATTCTCTTAATGTAATGCCAACAGGTCCTGCTATTTACCAACAGTGTAAAATGTATTTTGACCTCAAACCAAACTCCTACATTTATTTTATCCTAGATTATCAGTGCACTTAGGAAGATAATGCATACTTGTATTGTTTACAAATGTTACACATATCAATAACTATGGTTCAATAAGTATATTTGTTGTTAAACAACCTAAAACTATTATTATAGTGTGGAAAGACATGGACAGCTATGGTATGAATAAAGACCGGAATGTGTACTTTTGTAATGTATGTAATTAGAAAATTACCTACTTAAATATGTTAGTTATATACACTCATCACTTTGTTCAGCTTTCTTTTAAAAAACTCACTAATTCTCTCTTAAGAAAGAACTTGAGGTAACTTGGTTAGCATGTCCTTAAAGTTTCTATTGTTTTGATTTTCTCATTTTAAAGTTTTCCTCCCCTCAAAGTTTTATTCACCGTGTTTTTTAAAATAATCTTAAAACTGATAATTGCCCAAAGTTCAATTACAGTAATCACAACAAAACAATTAACTGGACTGAACATGTATGTGAAACACTACATTAAAAGAATGTTAAAGGAAGACTAAAAACCATTTGTTTGTCTTTCCAAATTGAACAGATATACAGAAACAGCTTTAGAGTATCCGCAGGAGCACCTGTAACTTATATTTTACGATATTTCTACTAAAACAAAAAGAAAAACACTGCTCTAAACAATGTTTGGAAGTCCATCAAGACAATGAAGACACTTACTGCATCAGTTCTTCTTATCAATATATTATTACATACTGTATATAAATCAATAATTACCTCTGCTTTACCAGCCTTAATCTGAACACTGTTGTCATCAAGCTTCACCTTCACACCATCTTTGGGGGTAGTGTGGTGCTGTGATGTAGTAGGAACATGACCCGACTCTACCACTGTCTCCTTTTCCAAAGTGGCTGCCAACTTGTCCCTTGATTTTCCTGTTGTTTCACTGCTGGCTGGGTTAGATGTTTTCTCAGCATCCACCATTTGTTTCAAATGTCCAGATATTGACTAGGAGAGAAAGAGAACAGGCATGCGATAGCATAAATTTAATAAGAGGTTTTAAAAAGATTCATGTACAGCTGCTCTTTTATGTTTAAGGGTAGGCTAATTAGTGCATAGGAATGATTCAGTCTGAACATAATAAATGCAAATAAATCTTCTCACTATCGCACGACGAATTATTTGACATTTTTTCATAGTCTCTCGTGATTGTCTGTACAAATGACCATCTAAAGTATTTACCTGTAATTTAGTGATATGCTGTTGTAAACAGTTGTATACATGCGTTGGCTTCGGTTCAGAGAAGTTAACAGCGTTCGCGTTGGTTGTGATGCATAACGCTTCAGAGCACATTTTCAGCTGGAAAAAAATGATAAGCAGTTTATCTAATATTCCAACATGTACTTCCTAAGTAAACATCCAGCTAGTTTCTATTTTGCGTATAATTTATCCCAGACCATTTGCAGCGGCATGTCTTGTCAGAATCGAATCGAATATGGTTTAAAGCAACGAAGGAACCGTTCAAGCCTATCATGTTTAAAGATGTAAACACTTGAGAAATAGCTGGCTACATCCCTTCTGCAGGCGCTGTACCAATATGTATCAATATGTTCGAAAAACAGTAAGGAAAAGGGGGAAACTAGTTAGCTAGTTAGCGATGCAGTTAGCTTGCTAGCGACAGTAAGACATCACATTCAGTTTGAGCTCATCATAAAATCACTTCACATAGTGGTCTACATTGAAGCAAAACTAACCTCAGAACCAAATTCTGTGATCGAATCGAGGAGAGAAGAGAAACACTCTTTGAATGAATTTCTAAGCCCCTCGTTATTACACACTTGTGCGACACTCATTTCATGTTTACTTTCCATGGAAGACTCCTTACTCGCTGCATTCGCCGCCATTGCACTTCCGTATTACACGGCACTGTTGATTGGCGGAAAGCGTACTTTTTTGTTTACATCACAACCGGAAGGGTCTACTGGGAGCCACATTGTGAGTGTTTGAAAAGGGGGAAATGAAAAAGAAGACGTGTTACTTACATACTAACATTTAAATCTAACGGTAAATTATTATCTTTACCCATTTCCACACTTATTATTTATTACTTGCTATTTTCTCACTTAAGGATCAATTCTTATATCTCCCTGAAATGACTAATATGCTCTCAGGCTAGATATGCTAAATACCGTTAATGGCTACAATAAAATAACCAAGAATAAACGTACGGGATAAATTTGTATACTAAATCAAATTTTCTCACTCTATTTGGTTTTTATTATTAATAATCTGCTGCCATTCACAGTCTCATAATGTCAAATGTAATACTGCCAAATTCAGAGTTGTTTTGAGTCAATGGATGACACTAGTCCCCCAACTAATGACTTTGCTTGTCAATCAAGCGTCATTGCTAAGATTACCTGGCCTTTAGAGGGAGGTTGATGAATTTGCCATTGATTCTATATCCACCAAGTCCAGGGTCAGGCTTCTGGCGATATTGTCAAATTCTGTCACCATCCCAAACCACTTCAGTTTTTAGCCTATGTCTGTTTCTCCCTAAGGAACACTCTGAAAAGGTTGTTCCCCTTTGCACTGACTGTCAAACAAATGTGTAAGCGCATTAGGGATGGGAAACTGCCTACAATGGTGTATTTTTTGTATTCTGAGAGACTGTGGGAAAATCTCCCTTCGCTATTCATACATTTTTTTTTCTTCTTCTTTTCATATAATGAGGGGAGACTGATGAACTCAACAATGAAGGAAAAAAAGAACAATTACCATCAACCAAAAAGCTCTCAGTTCTGAACTCTGAAATGTTCTCTGGACGGGTTAATCATTTCAGGAAGGGTTTGGAGACAAACCTTTCAGCTCCGGTCTTTTCAGGGGTGTAGTTTGATTCTACCAGTGGGAAGAGAACTGTAACACTTGACATCTTTTAACATTTTATCGTTAGTGCGTATTCCCACACAGCAAGACACACACACACACACACACACACACACACACATATATATATATATATATAATTTTAGATGGCAAGATAAAAAAGTAAGCTTGTCTTTATCAATATCATTGTATCACTAATATGTTGCTAAACTTTATAACCTGTTAAATTATGGTTAAGAATCCATTTCAAATGACAGCCTCTCTCTCTCTCTCTCTCTCTCTCTCTCTCTCTCTCTCTCTCTCTCTCTCTCTCTCTCTCTCTCTCTCTCTCTCTCTATCTATCTATCTATGTGTGAGTTGGTCTTTTGGGCACATGTTAAAAAGGGCCACTGCATTTCCTAGTACAGTAGCTCCAATAGCCAATAGGAACAATACCCCAGAATGACGTAATAACAGAAGGAGAAGCAGGTGTTATTTTCACTCCCAAAATGTGGATAAAACTGTTTTCGTAACAGAGTGTTTAGCGACTTTTTTAAATATAATATTTTTTAAAGTTTGAAAAAATCTTTACCTTCAGTCTGATGTCACAGTCTAGTCAACTGTGCCAGTGATATTATCCTATAATTTCAGAACATTAGACAAACTGCTTTGTTACTTTTAGTTTAGTTACACTAAATGGTTCTGTTTTACTTGATAGAAGGAAATGATTTACTCATCTGTAAGCAACTGCACAGAACATTGCCTAAGTTACATGTTTCTTGTTAGATCTGAAACTGAACATTTTTGCCTACAAACATTTATGTTAGGACATAAAACAATAAGCAAATTTGCCATATAATAATCTCCAGCAGTTTTTTTATATGGCCTTCTTGCATTTAAGAAACCAGATCTTCAGATGTTCCTGGGATATATTTACAAAACTAATGCTGGAATAAATTAATGATGAAGACATTTATATTATAGCAGAGATGGTGATTTATAAGTGTGTTTACATCGAAAGAGATGTGGTAATAAATCAGAATGATTGATTCCTTCAAACTAGAAAAATCTTTGTACATTTGTAACATGTAAGGAAATATATGTATATCATGCATTATTATTAGTTATTATTAATCTCTATATGTCATGATTTTTGAAAGTTGTAAGGTTGCACTGTGAGACTGCGGCCAAGACTGTAGACAGGTGCAGATTTTAAGTTCACAGGCTTGACTGTTCCTTCTATTATAGTAAAGGAATGAGGTGTTACACATTTAGAAACTGCTTGGTCTGCACTATTGAAAAAAAAAAAATTTATTCGCTAATAAACATCAAAGGTACTTTGTGGGAATTTAATTGAAAATCCATCTAATCTATGCTTTCTCTGGTTGGTGGTGGGGTCTTACAGATTCTAAGCATTGCTAAGTTTTTCTCCCTCCTTGTCTCATGCCTCCCCCTCTGCCCCTGCTCTTGGGTGACTGCACCTGTCACCTGGGGGCCCCTGCCTGCTCTCAGGATCAATTTACATAACCTCATTTAGCAGTTCACAAATCAGAGCCATTAAGAGCTGCTAACAGGAACCAAGGGTTCTAATTTAGCCTGCCTTTCACAGTGGGAAAATTGGGCAGCTCAGGCCTACAAATAAAGACTCAGGTCTTGGCTTTGATTGTTGATTGTGATGGTAAATGTACGGATGATTAGAGCAGATTTTCCCCTTTATTGATTTCCTGCCAAAACACAGCATGGCACGGTCCTGTACTGGAAAGCTAACTCGGCTTGGGAGGGTGACAAGGGCTTATGGGGTGTTCAATGTGTTCATGAAGCAAAAAATGGTCTGCTAAATGTCACCTCCATTTTGCTAAAATATTAAGATGTTTAAAAAAAGTTTCAAAATACATTAACAGTGTGGTCATGTGTAAGATATCTAAATACAACCTATTTTTCTCAGGAACCTCAAAAAGTTCATTTCTTTTTCTGTCTTTTTTTTAAAACAAGGATAAATAAACAATCATAGAACAATCAACCTAAATCCTTAAACTGTGTTCCAAGCTGAGCATAAACATAAAATCAGGTTGCTTCTGTTCTAAGTATGCTCTTTCCAGTTTGTCATTATTACACCATAAAAAGATTTTTACAGTGAACAGCATTACAATAATCTGGATTATTTACTTTAACCTTTTTTGTTTACTATTCGTCAAATGAATTTAAGTGTGTCATTACATGGATGATGTCAAGTACTCAGAATGACTCTCAGTCGGTTGTGAACTTGGCAAAGATCAGCTCACAATACAGTATGAAAGGGCTGATTCAAGTTCACACGTTCAGTGCCAAAGTCGCTTGTGCGGAGGTGGTTCTTGCTGTATGTGCATACATGGCGAATCAGACACATTGGTTCAGTAAAGACTCTATAAAACGTTCTATAGAGATTCGACCAATTTAGACAAAAAATATATAGGCTATTTATAGCCTAGCGGAAATTACAAATATTTCCTTATTTTGTTAGGCGTCATGATTTATATATTTCTATTAAATATTTACGTCCGAGTTCCTTGACAATATCCTAAGCATAGCTACGATGAAAATGGGTAACTCGCATCTTTCAGTATCCAGATGGATTAGACGCCAGAATAAAGCTGTCCGTCTCCGCCTTTTTTAGAAACCAGAGGCACAAACAACCGTTGCTGCTTTCGCAGTAGCATACATGGTAAATTAGCTTTAATGAACATGTAATTGCCTGGGATAGACTCAACGGTCTCAAAGCAAACACAGTTTGAAATTGATTTGCATTTCCACCTTTTTGTGAGCGCTTCTCATTGTCCAAGCGCGCTATTGATCGGTTCCAGTGTATCGCCCTGCATGTGTTTCCCTTCATTAACAGATAACGGGTTACTGATGACTGCCATTCCTAGGTCTAATACGGCCTAATGTCTACTTTGTTCTCGTGTCATGTCGGAGGGCAGCTGCAATAATGAGTAGGTGGGTGGGCTGTGTTTTGCCGATCAGTGCTGTAGGCGTTTTGTCTGCTGGTTACAAGGAGATCTGTGGAGGGGTTAGAATAGCAGGACCTCTAAAATCTGGATTAGCCTACCTATAGTGTCTGTGCTACGGGATCTCATATGAACACATGATATATACAAGAACCTGCTTTAAATCCACAGCAAAATTCAATTAGTTTATCTGGGCTACTGCAAATTTGAATCTTGAAGGGTCAGCAGAGGATTTTTGTGTTTTAGTGCGCTTGTAATACCACTTTCTCTGACCTTCCTCTATGTTGATGTGGCGCCACTGAGCAAAACTTGGAACACGAAGCTATAGGCTTCAGGCAATAAGTAAAATATCTTATAAAAATCAATATATCTTCCGGGGTCGGATGTTTCTGAAAACTAACAACGTTTTACTGGTTATTCTGTAATTACTATTGTTCCTCGAGATATTTTAAAAAGAAAGAAAGAAAGAAAGAACCAAACAGATTACGTTCTCTATAATCTAATGTAGCCGATCAAAATATCATACAGTAAAAACCCGAAATTCCAGTAGATTCGAAGCCAAAAGTAAAATAATGTATTTTGGATAACTGACTGTTTTGGTTTTTTAAGTCTGAAGCATCATTCTTAATATAGAATTGTCAGAGGTTATTCATCAACATTTTAATCAGTTTAAGATTTGGTCTCAAGGCTAACTTTTTGCATTTCTTTCACAAAGAGGAGAGGGGGTGAGGGGTATCTATTAGACCGGTAAAATAGACCCATTTGATTTGCCGGCTGTTGTGAATATCCCGGAAACAGTACCACCAATCAGAGGGACTTTAATGATGAACGTTCACCCTGATTTCCTTTGCCACCGAATTGTGAATGGAGCATGGAAATGATAAATGATACGCCATACGTGCGATTGCCCGCGTAACACAATGGTCACACAACGGCGAGGCTCTGTGCAGCACAGAGGGAATTGCATGTTAGCTAATTGTTAATTTGGGCGACTTCGCACTGGCTAATTATGGCGGCACCGCCAAGCCATTTGCATGATGGACTTGCCACCTGCCTCGACGCGCGGCAGCCCGCTGCCCGGGCAAACTATATAATTACTGAACAGCAGTGGGGCAATTTTGACTGCCGTTCCTTTTGTGCCAGATGAATTCTTCCTAATGACATATTTTATTAGGGGGCAAATAGCATACCTCCTCTTGGTTCTACAGAAAAAGACATAATCTCAACAGGTCTTAATGCTAAGATAGACAGAGACCAGGGTAGGCAACATTTTTGGTAGTTTTGCGTTCTTGCATGAATCGTAATGTGGCTTATTTATTATTCCTACCCATTCAAAGCGCAACTCAAACGATGTCTTGGTTATATATATATTTAAAGTGTTTCTATTTTTCTGAAATCTTAGTGTTTGCTGGTTTATTTGGAACAAGACCCATTGATTGTATCCGCGCGTGGGTCTTATTAGAGATCCAACTAAGAATTATGGGGTGGGCGAATCACATTACAGTTTCAACTTAGGGGAATAAACGAAATATTCACTGGTCATGGGGCCATCTTATTTATTTATTCGTAATTTGTTCAGACATATATCGAAATTAAGAAAATGTAGAAGCCTCAACTGATAGACAGTGACTGAGCACACATATGACGACTACAATAGGACTATAGCTCACTGGCGGCTGATAGGAGAGAAGGTTTCATTGCGGCTAGTCTTAATGCATTTATCCAATTCAACAAGCCCGTTGTTAGTCCGAACAGAAGCGTTGTTGAGATCAATTATACTGGATCTAATCGTTTGAAATACACGTTGTTTTAATTGAGTTTTATTCGTGAAAACGCGAAAGCAAACGAACAGTGTTTAAGCGACAAAAAACTTGATCAAAAAAGCAGTGGGTGAGGTGATTACACGCTATTTAGCGAGGGACCTGGTGTTAACAGGATTAGTGATGGTTCGGTGACCACCAAAGGACTCCCGCTGGTACAGTATTAGAACAGGAAAAAGTACCACTTGTCTGCTTACAATTTCTCTCGCGATGACGCAATTCAATCAAATTTTAGAGTTCACTGAAGTAACGTAATAAGCATTTCCAGAAATCGTGCAAATGCCTTTTTAAAATCTTAAACCATAAGATCTCTCTTTCTTTCCCTCTCCTGTTTACACACTCACTCTCTCTCTCCCTCTCTCTCTCTCTCTCTCTCTCTCTCTCTCTCTCTCTCTCTCTCTCTGAACATGCAACCAATTCTAAATAATTAAGCAGTTGATTAAAGGCGATGATGTTTCTTCTATACACGTTACTAATAGCAAACACGCCAAATCTGGTTTTAAGCGATGTAAGAAACAATTTTAGAATGAATGAATGTAAAAGTGCGCAAGAACTGTGCAGATGCAAACTTCAAAAGGAACTGAAGGATGTGCCAAATGATTGTCGCAAGTGATTTGACACTTAACAACGTGTGTGGAAATCAGTTTATGAATCTTTCTCCACCCAACACGAAAGGAAAAATCATAAAAGTATATACTGAACGACCGTGCAATTCATGGCCACTTGCATTGCAGATCCATCCATTTAAAATGTGGGTTTAACAGTTGTAGTCATTAAAAGAATAATTTTCTCTAAGGAGAAACAAAACCAAAAGCAATAGCCAAAGAAAGAGGGAGGTATGAAAATGCAGGTTTTGTTCATCGGATGGAAAAGGCTCCATTCAGATAGCGCTGAATGCGCTGCATTTTCCTGCTGCCACAATTACGCTGAAAGGTCAAGTATTACAGCATCTTGTATTCCGCTTTGCATGCTAAGTATTTTCCTCGAAAATGACCTGCTTCTGTGTGCGGAGTACAACAGCCCCAAGAAGCAGATGCCGGACAATTAAAGATATTTTTTGCTACTAGTTGACAGTAAGATTTTCCAAAAGATGCAATCGCAGTTCATGTGTAATTGCGCAATTTTGATGTACACTTTGGATTGTAAGCTGCAATAAAATAAACAAACAAATAAATAAATAAAAGGAGGAGAGGCAAACCAGAGTTTATTTGCTCATCTTTTAATATCTAGCTTTTACATACCCAACGAAAGAGGGTAGCAACAGACAGAGGCGCAGATTTGGATGAATGATGTTACTTGAATATCTGGTGTTTTACGGACTCTGTTAACCCACTAGAGCCAAGAGATTAGTTAAAAGTCTTTGATGTACATTTGGCTTTGCTAGTCCTTTGATGTATTTTGATGCTCCGTGAAGCCCTTTAACTTATTTTGATTATTATCTAATATAGATCCGGTTATGGCAGCTTGGTGATAGATTTCATAGCCTGTATTTAAAAAAATCTTAAGGTCTTCCATAAGTTAATTTTTAATTGAAATCTTGAATCATACGGGTGGATGTTATCATAATTGTAAAATAATGTTTAAAATAAAATTTGCACCGTTCAGTACTTGTCTGTGTACCCGGACTATAGACATTCAAGAGACTTTTTCCGTAAGGCCTATTTCGCCACGTTGGTCTATTGTTAAATGTTACAGTCAAGATCTAACATCACTTGTTTAGGCTTTGTTATTAAATTTAATCTGGTCGACTAAGGAATTAAAATGAAAGGTATTTAAAACACCTTCAACAAAATATAGCAGGTAGCAAAATGTTCAGCACCTCGGACAGCGCCACAAAGTATACGATCACTTACACTAGGCTACAAGTATAAACACATACCCTAATCTGCTTAATTTTTCATCTGTTATGAAGCAAAACTATCACCAATTATTTTAAAATAGTAAGCATAGCCTATTCACATGGTTTTCATAGAGATGGTATAATAAAACAAAACATGATACAATAAAAGTTCACGCCTTTGAGAAGTAGATCGATAATGGCATTTAAGCAATATAAAAAAAAAACGAGCTTACTATGATACCCTCATCATTTTACACGTACCATCTACAATATCAAAGCAGGTAGACACACACAGTAGGACATGTGCACAAATATGCTCTGATAGTACCTAATAACAATATGATCTGATAGGAACCTAATACGAATTTAACATCCTGTGAGGCTATTGCAGGAATTGCACTGCGGCTCAATAAGCTCTCCCGTGCTTACCATAGGTTCATCACAATACAAAAATATTCGTTTAATTCTTTAACTAGTAAACTGGTAGCCGTTAATCCATTCTCCCTTTGCATCTTAGTAATAACGTTAAAGTAGGTGGTCTTATAGGTTCGGATAACATTGTAGTCTAATGGTAAAAGTGGTCAGGAATCATTCTAAAGGTTTTCTTTCCGCTGCTAAACAGTGTCGCTTTCAGAATGAGCAAAGCAGAAGACCAAACCCCAAGACAGCCTAACTCTCATATGATTGCATTGAGATTAGGGTCTAATTGAAGGGGGCATCGGAGACCGTTGCTTATACAGCCGTAAGGACTGACCGTAGTTGTACAACGTATGTGTTGAAAGACAGCGATGAGAGCACACACGCTTCCAAACGAGTCATTTTCAATAGTGACAAGCGCCACACAAAGACCACACACCGAGCCTCAGACATGTAAATGTAATCTGTAGTCTTTCACAGCGGATTCAACAAAAAGTCACTGGAAAAACCTAATAGAATCTCTAGGCGAATCAAAATTACGGTGGAAAATGGTTACATTTGCCCAAAAAAATATAAAGGCGAAACTTTCCGTTTCGAAGTGAATATGTTTTATGTTTGATGCATTTGGTTAGCCTCTCGATTGAATATAAGCGAGTGATTTAATTGAGTCAGTAACCCTGTCACCTTTCAGTGACATTCTTAGGAAACAGTGCTGTCTGTTGATACCGCAGCCTACAACAAACGTGCGGGAATCTCTGGCTTTTATATTTAGAGTGCAAATTTAAAGAGGAGACATACTCGAATTTCACTAGTACTTGAAGAGATGATTCATCACGTGCAATTATCTGAAATCCTAAATGAAAAAAAATTGACCCAAAAATTGTAGAAGCTGTATACCTTCACGGGTGTTAACTATTCGAACAGATTTTAGTGCATATTTAGACAAATATAGAATTTTGGAAGTGCACGGTAACTCGCTGTAAATCATCCTATAACAGAAAGATGCCTCAGATCATTTAGTATCCGCCCTAAATAAAGGGAGCTCTTGGCTATAGGGTTGTGTTAGGATCGTTTCAGACACAAACGACAAACTATATTGTTAATTTAAAGTGAACGGCTGATTTAATGAACCTTCATTCAAAGTAAATGCACTGTTTCAATCAGTAACCCATTAAAACGCGTGCCATATCGTTCAAGTCGTGGTGCGAGGTCGCCGCGGCTAGCTGGCCACTCCATCAGTCATAAATATCTTCATTAGGCTCCAAACACTGGAAACATTTAGAAACATTTTGTGCCGGAATTACGGTTTTCTATGCTATTCGTCAGAGACGTTATATTTGCTTAGATGTGTGTTATTTTCACTATAGTTTGACAATTTCATCTTGCCCCCAAACTGCAGAGAAACCCAACAAAGTTTAATGATACCGGGTGTAGAATGTCGAATTCTTCCTCATTGTACGACTGGAGGCATTAATCCCTCTAAAACCCATTTATATGCAACCGCAATAAGCTGTCACCAAACTAACCGCCAGGTGGAATAAACAGCTGGCAGAATTCTAAATGGGTGCCATGAACATAGTGGCAAAAGGAAACTCCAGTCCCCCACTACATGTAGCCTACGCCCCCGGGGTCGCACCTAGTACACACACTATTAGGGAGATTATTTCTATCATCTGTCTATTCAGTTTTGTTCAATGTCCTCCTAATATGCGGGGCTGTGACCATTTCAGAAAATGCAATTAATACATACTGGTGCGTTTTCAGAAAACGTGAGCATGTTTTATATCAATCCAATTAAATAAATCCACGAGATAGAAATAAAACTACAGCAGCATTAAAACGAAACCGTTTTGACCTTATATGAAATGAGCCTGTCATGACATTACTCAAACAATGACGATTAACATGCCCAGTGATATTTAAACTTAGTGCTCTTTTTAAAGGTTTAATATATTTTATCTGTTGTACAGGTCAAACTGAACGCGCAGTGCCCTTAACAAAAGGGACATTTGATTGTAAGATGCGGAAAGGATCAGTCAGATGTTTTTGTCAATGGCACCTGTTTTGAGAAAATTGCTACTGAAACATGCGTCAGAACTTTTCACAGTGTACAGTCTTGGACTTCGTCGCTCACAGAACTCTAGCTATGGTTTTGATTTTACACTTGTCACACTAGTAGTTTGGCCCAACTACGATTCCGAGAGACAAATATATTAGTTTACTATTGGAGACATGTTGTAATTCTGTAATTCTTATGTTTTTAAGGGGAAATAATTAAAGCACGCTATATTTGACGCTAAGTCGTTAAAACACGTTTTCGCTGCTGTTTTAGAACTGCGCACTCTGGGACCCTCGGTTAGTCTTTCACTTTATAGTAAATCACTCAGTTATCCACTTGCTCACTCGCTCACTCACTCTCCCCCTCTGATGTTTATAAACTTTATCAATACGTAAACATTTGGGGCACCGCTATTCTCACATCGTACTGATAGGGTTTTTTTCTGATAAGTCTGTGTATATTGTATTGCACGGTTATTTTGGAGAATTATGTTGTTTGGCCAGGGATCTGATTGATAAGCTTGCCTTTAGGAGCGTTTGTTTGATGTTCGTAGCTTTCAAGGAGTGGAGACCTCACCTTTTCTGACTCATGCTCAAACCTAGAAGGGACGTCGACTATAAAAAAGCGCAACTGGTTTGTCTTGGTTTATCTTGTAAAATATTAACGTTTTTAAGCATCAATGAACGTAACATACAAAATATTGTTTCGTAAGTGAGTGGTAATAATCAGTAAGACAACAGTGTTTTCTAATGCAAGGGAGGATGTACTTGATTACTACCGATATGCAGGATAGAGTAGGCCTATAGTCCAAAGCGATAAACCACAGAGTAAAAGTGAGCTACACCTCACACTCTTATTCACTCTGTGTTAACTTCATGACTGTAAGACGAGCTGTAGCCGACCTACAGTCTTCGATTTGGCCAGCTATGCCATTATCCTGTTTTAGCGGATCGATCTTTGCTCTCTCCAAATAAGCACATATGTAAAGTAACATCTGGAAAATACTGCAATAGAAAAAAATGTCCTGAGCGTGCTATTACATATACACACATCTTGTAGCGCATGTGCACTCCGGATCCTAATTAGTAGATGTGATTTTTTGTTTAAAAATAGTATATATATTTTTTATCATCAAGCTTCAAACTGTACAACCTATTAGGATTTTCAAATTTCATTTGGTGAATAGCATATTATTAATGGTTGCAACCAATTCTAATAAAAGCGTGTTACATTTTCATAATTTATTAATATGATTGTATGACTGCGTTTAAGTCAAATATCTATAAGTTACAAGTAAATGAAACGTACAAATACCAATGGAACTCAAATAACATGTAACCCTCAATATCAATAAAAATTTTATACAATATACATATCGCTAAAAACTATGTATTCAGTCCAAACCTTTTACAGAAATGTACAAGCTACGGCTTACATTGCAATCTATAAGAATCAGGCATGTAGCAGTCAGACTGTGAGGCGGCGTCTTAAAGTGTCAAAAGAAGCTTTTTTTTTTTAATCCGTCGGAACTGCAGTATATGTCATTTTATTGTCTCCATTTAAATGTTACATAAATAATTCCATCTTCTTCGTGATCTTTGGACGCGCATCCTCATGATAAAGGACTGGAAAGGATAATCTCTCTCAGTCTGCACTGAACGTCTTGCTTTTTTGCCTCTCCCTCCAGTCTGGAGAGAAGAAATTCAGGGGATACAGGGCAGAAGTAACGGCAAGCCGATGTTCAAACAGTTACAGAGTATCTCACTTATCTTTGTTGATTGGATCAAAAACAGACGTCGAGATTGAACGGCCTACAGATGCTGCCTGTCCGCCTGTCGAGCTTTTAGTGTCACCACGTCCTGCCGTAAAGCAGAGCAGAACAGGGCAAGGCCGTGCCGTACTCGGTGCCAGAAGAGTTCAGGTGTGATAGACCAGACACCTGAGTTTGGAGAGAAGGAGGGCTTGCGCCGTGCTGACCGAGGTCTGGGGACTGGCCCGCACTGCCTACCTGCTGACTTTGATGCTGGCCCATCGAACTGTTATTGGACATGATCATGACGTTGCCTCCTTGGGGATGGTGGCTTTGCACAGCGCTCGTGGGGGTATGGCCGGTGCCTTGGCACGGTTTTCCATCCTTAACTAAAACCGGTACGGCCACCCGCCGTGGCGACTGCTGTTGTTGCTGACAAGAGCCACTTTCCTGTTGCATTTGCTGCTGGGACACTTTGTCTTTAGCCTGTCTTTTCATTTTGTAGCGATGATTCTGAAACCAAATTTTGACCTGGGTGGGAGTCAAGTGAATCATACTCGCCAGGTGCTCCCTTTCCGGCGCAGAGAGATATTTCTGCTGCTTGAAGCGCCGTTCGAGCTCGTAGACCTGCGCTTGGGAGAAGAGCACTCGCCTCTTTCTCCGCGGGGTGCTGGTCAGGGAGCCCATGCCTTTTCCAACATCCGCTAAGGTACCGAGGCTACTCATGCTGCCCATGTTCATTCCGGAAGATGAACCCATGAAACGAGAAACTGAAAGGAGGGGATCTTTATTAGCTACAATATTAATAACATTAAAAAAGGAACAAAAACAGTAGTACTATTAGTGGTAGCAGTAGTAGTAGTAGTAGTAGTAATAATAATAATAATAATAATAATAATAATAATAATAATAATAATAATAATAATAATAATAATAATAATTTAATGTGGACAAAACTAGAGCTTGTATAACAAAATCTGCTAGTAATTAATGTGGCAAATAACGCACAATTATGCCAAATTATACATGGGAGATTTTCGTGCGGCAGCCTTTCCTCATATTCGACAAAAACAGGGTCAGTGGTTGAGAGCTCGTTAATGGGTTGAGTGGATTTTATTTAGCTCCTACACCTGGCTAATTTAACTCTATGAAAAGAGCTGCATGCTGCACTCTCGCGTTACATGGTCACCTTGTTTCAAAACATTGTATACACATGGTTTTATGCACTTGCTCTATGTGTCTTTGAGAGTTAATTTAAAAACTTGAGCAACGCAATAGGTGTTCGCTTGGATGAGAATTAAAACCCGGACTAAAGACACAATCAAAGACAAAGCAATTGCTTCCGTGTTCATTGTGTTACCCTGTAACCAACTTAAATGTATTTAGCTAAGTTACGACTACGCTGTCCCTTACTGCCGTTGCACCTTGCGTCTACAGCTTTCACTCTCGTTGAGATGTATTTTCCAAGTGCACTTACTCGTAGAAAAGCGTGGGTCAGGATTTGCTCCGTACCAGCTGGTGGCTGTCGTACTGCCCCGCATTCCGTCCTGATAAGCCGGCAGGTCGCTCATGTTGCCCAAATTTCCGTTGCAATAGCCTCCCATCGCCGTGTGGGACAGCTGGGAAACTCCAGCGGCTGTCATGTGGTAGGCGGCGGGTACCGTTCCATTGTGGCCCATGTGGTGTTGCTGCATCGCCGCCTGCGTGACTTGCGGCTGTCTGTACGAGGCAAGAGGAGCCCCCAAGTTGTTACTCTCCATACTTACTTTTTTGTAGCTCTCCTCAAGAGGACTCAAGATATCGGATACAGAAAAAGGAGTCGTATGCTTAGGGCTCATCGACATTGTTCTATGTTGTAGAAGGAGAAATTAAAAGGCAAAGCAACCTGTCCTTCTCTTTTGGCCAGCTCCTCTGTTCCTGTTGCTTCAGCGTCGATGCAGCGTGTTGGACACGTAAGAGGGAGCCTGAAGTCCGCCTTAATTGGCTTGAGTGGGAGCTCGAAGCTGACTTTCGTTTGTTTTAGCTGGGTGCCAGGTTTAAGGCTACCATCAGAGGCGGGGCGTCAGCAGCTAGAGCAACAATACAAAGCAACGCTATCATCTGTACACCAACGCATAATTTCTATTACGTGGTCGCAAGCTACCCCTGCCATCCCTCGACCCTGAAAACACTTGCGCATATAACCACATCAGTCCGTAATGTTGTATTAATTTAACGTTCAAGGTATAATCTCTACATTGCTTACGGGAAAGACCAGCAACACAGAAATGGATGAAATATTGATAGTTGGAGTGATGTTTATGAGGGCCCCTTAATGAGAGCGCATACGCGGACTTGAATCTTCGAGAACCACTCAATTCCTGAAAAAAGCTTGAGTTGAACTCCTGACTTTTAATGGCCACAAGAGGCTTCTGGTGATTGCAGGCGTGTTTACATTATGACCCATCGTACTCAGACTTGCAAAAGTGCCCTTGCAACGAGGAAGGAGCGATGACTGATAAATAAATAAATACATATGCGCGTGTTAAGAGGTTGCGTGAATGATTAACTCCTTTTCTGTTTGATATTATTGGACGTGAGCAGCGTGTCGTTCAAATTCCCATCCACTCGGCTCAGACACGCAGTCCTAAAGAATTGTGCTCGCGAGGAGAAGAGCCTCTCAGGTAAAGTTAACGGCGCTCAAGTAGGCTGTAGCCCTTCAGTTACTCAGTGCCAGCTAGACAGAACTCAACTGGGCTGTTCTCTTTTTTTTGGTCTTCATAGTGTAGGCCTACGGAATAAAGTAGTTCGCAGTTAAAATAAAACAAACAAACAAAAAATGCTAAAAAGACCAAAACGCTAATTAGCTTTAGCTTATAATGGAAAATGCCATAACCTCATATTTATGATTTCTTACGTGGTGTAATATCTTAATAACTCTATTAATAATAATTGTGCGCCTACATAATTGTGCTCCTGCAACAGCAACAAGAATAATATAATAGTCTATAATATATTACCCCCCTTACTATTATTATTATTATGATTATTATTATTATTATTGTTGTTGTTGTTGTTTACAATAGTTTTTTTCTATTATATACTGCTAACATGTGATGTGAATAGGTAAACAGTCTTGCATTAGCTCGTACATTGTTATTGTTGTTGTTAGGATAAAAATTATTGCTAATAGTTATTTTAGATCTATTCATTTCTTATAATCTATAACAATTGATTAATTTCTTGTTTGTTGTATAAGTGAGTATCAGTAAACCGTATTTTTGGCGCCCAGTCTCAGACTGTTTGGAAAGACTGTCAAGTCTGATTCTTTCAGGTATCTTCTACCGAATAGATTGTCTGTAACTTGCTATTGTCTGTTTTTTCCCATTTATATTTGAACGGGAATATTTATGGATGCAGTCACCGCAATAAAAAGGTCATACACCAAATTTCTTTTTCAAAACAATTACTAACAGCAGAAAATTAAATTAAATCTGATATAAACGTTTTATTCTGCCTTCCAGATTTGGCTACGCGGGAAACAATTTATATAGGCTACCATAAAATATTCAGCAATATTTATGCATGTATATGGCAAAATATATAGTTTAGATTTGATAAACTGTAAAAAAACAAAAAAAAAACTAAACAAACAACAACAAAAAAAATCTCGACAAAAACTAAAAATATGTGCTTGAAGAAGGGAGGAAAGCTAACTTAATCTTTAAGCATATATATTTTTTAAAGTATAAAGTACCGCTCCTGTGCGGTGTCGCATCCCTGCAACGTATGCATCATACCGGATTATTTAAAAAGGAGCTATATTGGAAGGTGTAAAACATTCAAGTGACAGATATGTTTGACAAGACACTAGCAAGGGTTGTTGATAGAATCCCTGATCTTATGTCCATTTTTATTTCTGACATATATAGGCTATGTTAAAAAATAAATATTACGGTAACAAGTAAATAAGATTTATTCATTTACTAAGATATTATCCTAGCACAGCCAATGTTGACGTACAGATCTAATATAAAACAAGTTTTACTTCACTAATATATCACCAGATTCGATCAATATACTGCTCAACATCTCGTAAACTTGGACAAATTGAAATGTTACAATATAATCTATGAAGGTCTGACTCTAACGTCAGAGGTTGCAAGACCTTGGACACCCCGCTGAGAAACAGCTCTTGAACGACATTCCAAACAATACCAGTTTAAATTAAACGGTGGCTACAAAGGGCATGTGAAAAATATACAGAAATTAAGTCCCAGACACACACTCATTCTCTCACCCAGGACCCCCTCCTCTCCTCACTCTTCCCCCTCCCTACCCGCAGTACAGTTTGACTCAAGGGTAGACAGCGTCTTCTGGTGGCCGTATTTTGAAGAAATAAAGTAGTAAATAAAGAAATATAAAGCATTTTCTGAGAGGGCATTATTTTTTGAAAAAAATACTTCGAAAGTAATTATTTTTTACCTATTACACACATATCTTTGTTAGCAAGGACTTTGGCGACTATGTGATCTCTAGCGCGGGCACACAGTTGTGCGTTTACAGTGAATTTTCCGATCCGTCTAGTTGCAGGTGAACGCACCTTCTGAACCTCACAGTGATAATTAAGTGTACTTCGCACATGCAATTATGACAATTAG
Source organism: Sternarchorhynchus goeldii (assembly GCA_028565775.1). Taxonomy (NCBI): domain Eukaryota; kingdom Metazoa; phylum Chordata; class Actinopteri; order Gymnotiformes; family Apteronotidae; genus Sternarchorhynchus; species Sternarchorhynchus goeldii. The sequence goes on from JAOXYF010000011.1 coordinate 3,000,268, forward strand.
AATCATAACGTGCTTCCGTCGAAGTCTTCGGCCTCCTTAATCCAGTTTTCAAAAGGCTCTCTTAATTATGTGAATCAGGCCTGTTCCTCTGTGCTGGAGCACGGTTATCATGGTCAATTAACGATAATTAGACAGAATGCGTTCACTTGTTCGTTTGAACAATTCGGGGAATATTTCAAGCGCGTGCGGGCACTTTCGGGTGATGTGATCAATTTAAAATTCTGCTTCACTGTAGCTGCATTCACAGACAACAGCATAGTAAACGATATCTTTCGTTCTTCATCTCGTCGAGATAGAAAATGATCATTCATGACCGCTCAGTGAACTCTAAATTCTTCTTATCTTGTCGCTGTTTGCGTTTATGCTGATCTTAGAAAACGTTTGATGGAAATCATTTAGATGACAGTATCCTCTTCAGTGTATTACTAGTCTAAATTGTTCTTACTGGGGACACTGCAGTTCAAGTTCAGAGATCTGTGTTCGAGAACTGACCCGGATGATACATAAATGACTACAACACATGCCTGACACCTAGTGGGCAATATCACGCAGGTCTCTGGATTTTTTTAAGCGTTAATAAAAGAGATTTCCTCTCTGCTGACCTCAAGGTGGTGCCAGTGGCACAGCTAGTAAATCGGGTGTTAAACCCATAGCATATTGTGCATGTAGCTTTTCTTTCAGTTATAACGAATTGCCCATCTTTGTCTTGTTAATGGACTACTACAAGACAGTTTAAGGATTCCTGGCCTACAATAACCTCAGCTGTTAGTTTAATCAAGCAGTGACTTGTCAAACAGGATATACTTTAGGTCGGTTAGTGATACTGTTCGTAAGGAGTGTAAAAGTATTCGTTTAATTTAAAGTAAATGAAATGTTAATACAACCGTAATAATGTTCTAATTAAAACACTAAACAATTACCTTTGAAAGCTGGTACACTGTCCAATCATGATTGTAGTCCAGATGTGGACGCTTCTGCACGCGCACTCAAGTACACCACAAATTAACGTTGATATAAATAATCCATCATGTGAAGTACAGACCACAAATGCACAGGATACGGTGCATTATACTGTTGAATAACGTGGATTAATGTCATTGTACTTTAATTAATAATCTTAGGCCTAGTTTACAATGCACCGTATCCTGTGCATGTAAGATGTACTATAATCTCATACTAGTCCCTTGTGTTCGTTTTGCTTTCCCCTTCTATGTTAAGTGCAATTGCTATTTCACAATCGATCAACACGGCAAAATTTCTAGTGTTTAACTGTTGAATTCAAAAGTTCGGGGATGGTGTAACAATGTGTTATTTTAAATCCATCTTGACTCAGAAAAACACTAATTTAATTGAGATTTAATCCCAAAATGTTGGTTTTGATTTAAAACCCCATTCGTTTTCTACATCATGCTTGTTTGTTTTGTGTAAATGTTCTTTTTTATCGTTTTTGAACATTAAGAGACTTAATATTATAATTTAGTATTAGTATAAGGCAGTGTGTGTCACCCTTCGGTCTGCACTATAAAACAGTACAGATATATAAGCCTATCTTGGTCACTCCCAAGGCCCACCAAGTTTTTAAACACCATTGTGTTGTTAAACCCCATAAATTTGTCACTAGGGACCGATTAAACATCACGAGGCCTGAAACACTAAGGATTTTGTCTAGGTCCCTTTGGAACGCGCACAAAGGTCCTTTCAGATGGAGACACACAAAAAGTGCTTAAAGGAAGATGCTGCGAGAAGAGCGTTTTAGTCAGTAGCCGCCATATGTGGTACAAGGTGGCCGGAGCGAGGACAAAAGGCCAGGTGACAACTAAATACTGTATTCATCTGAAAGCTCGGGGAGGATCGGGGATGCATGTGAAAGTGCACTTTGGTGACGCGTCACTAAGCAGACTTTTCTTTTTAGGTCATGGTCAAAACTCTGGGAGCGAGAATCGTAGACAAACAGGACACAGTGCAGGGAATGAGAGATGTAGAGAATAACGGAAACCTTCAAGGCGTAAAATAACGTGCATGTTTACACATACTGAAGATAAGATAGAACACATAACACTGAACTAAAGTGCTTAAAAGACAGGCAGGGAACTGAACATAGGCTTCCTCCTCTGTGTTCACTCTTACGTTAAGGAAAGTTCATACCTTTAAGTCTGTATTTGCTCATCTCTGCTGGATGTAAGTGAATGTCTTAACATTTGAAAAGCCTCTCACGTCTTGCTGTGCGCCAATTTCTGCTCCTAAGCACTACGTGAAATTTATTATACAGTACAAATATGTTAAATAACAATGACACGGGTGAGCAAAATGTATAGGCTGAATATGACAAGACCTGTTTTGTTATATGAGATTTTATATAGCTGAATTTCTTAATATGCCTATTTGAAACGATCAGTAATTTTCTGGCAAATGTAAAATATTTTCAACTTCAATTGAATCTTTATAATCGCTACACAACTGCACATAACGCCAACGAATAAAAGAGCAAAAGTTTATTCTTATTTTTGTACAAAAAAGAAAGAAAATAAAGGGACATTAACTTTGAGAATATCTAAACTACAAATTGATGCCATTTGCCCCGGGTAAAAAAACCCCACTTGTTTTCTTTATGCAACATTCCATTCTGTCTATATAAAACATAAATCTCTTTTTCTTGACTAATATATAAACATTTTAATTAAAACAAAGCAATGATCTAAAAGTTAGTCAAATTCCCAAATCTGTACTTGTGCGCCACAATCAACGCAATCAGTTCATCAAACATCAGATCGGAAAACCCAACTTTTTCAAAATATAAAATATGTGCAAATTGCATTTACTTAGTTGCTGTATATATTTAAATAGTCCACAACATGCTTTGTAAAGCATTTGTTGTAACGTTGATCCGTGCGTAATCTTGTAAATCCATATCACAGAACTTCACCAAATAAAGTGATGTCTTGGGGCAGCTGCGTTTGTAAAGTGCTGGAACTGGTTGAGAAGCGCGAACGACGGTAAGTGTTGAAAAGACTGGAACCCTTGAATACTGTGTGATGGTGGGACCATGCAGCTAACCTTTTCGACATCGGCGGTATAGGTCTGATATGGTTTATCGTCCCGGATTAGAACTGGCACCATAACCCTGCGCATCACCGAAGGTTGAGTGAAGTCCTGGACACACTCAGCCCGCGATCTTTTCATCTTATATCTGTGATTCTGGAACCAGATTTTCACCTGCGTGGGCGTTAGGCTAAGTAGATGCGCGAGCTGCTCACGTTCTGGGGCTGACAGGTAGCGTTGCTGACGAAAGCGCCTCTCGAGTTCGTACGTCTGGGCCTTGGAAAACAACACGCGGCGCTTCTTTTTCTTTTCCTGCTCTTCTTCCATAGGTGGCTCGTTCGACTTTGTGGAGTCAGGTGACGTGTCCGGATTGCTCTCATCTGAAGCTGAAAATATAAGACACTTAACCATGTTACATTTTTATAGAAATTACTTCAGTTTACCAATATTCTGTTTCGAACTAGTTTTCGTTTATATAATCAATTATAATTTGTAATAGTTATTCATATAAAATTTTGCTCTTTACAGAGCCTCAGAGATGTTTGATGATAACTTACACATGCAGTGACCTCTGTCGCTGTCAATCCATGAGCAGAACGGAGAGCCAGATAGTGAATGAACGGGAGAAAGATGCACTGCTTTCTCTGTGTCATTTTCCGGTAAATCCAGAATACTTCTCACGGTGAAGCTCAGCTTGGCAGGAAAAGCCATTATGTTTAATTTGTTCTACTTCCAGTGTTGATCCTCAGTCTGGAATAATTTATCCAAGGACGAGCTATGGAATGACGATTCGTCCGATTTCAGAACGCGACTCTAAATGACTATGTGTACACTGGTGTGGTGGTGTTTATATAAACGGCACTTAGCACAGCTAAACAGTGGCTGCCTTTGAGCCCTCTCCTCCCTATGGGCATTAAGCACCTGAATGCCTCGAGTGCTTAGGTCCCAGTGACGGTAGGTGTGAACTCGACGAAGAATAGCCCGTTATTTCCACAATGACTGAAGAAACACTCTTCATCATTACCGATTCGTCCGAATTCGTGAAAGTGGGAAACAGATAATGGTAATTGTTGAGGCTGAATCACGTCTTGGGTGGCAAGTGACAACAAGAGACCCCCCTCCTCCTCGCCCGCCCAAACATATCGGATATTTGCATACAAAGTGATCAATTAGTGTTTTAGATTTATCTTTTCGTCTTCATTTATTGATATATTGCCATATTTTGAGAATGATGGCCACAGATAAATGTACACTTTAACATGAGTATTAATGAGATTGTGAAATTGGTTTCTGGATTTTTACATTGAGATGGTGGCGATTTAAGGATTTCTTCGAAGAAGCACACAAGCGGAAACGCTGTTAATCGGACATAATAGTCATAATAATACGATAATAGTTTTTCTGAATTTTGCTTAAAACTCTCATTCAGTCACACTGCGTCAATCTGTCAAAAACACTGTACGAATATTTTTGAAAATTTAAAAACGACATGATATATTTTACGATTTAAATCTACGTGCATCAATTTTCAGTTTAATTTAAACAAAACCGAAAACTGCAATATGATTCACAACACGTTTGGAAAGAGGTCGAGCAGAACGAGCTGAGTAAATAGTACAGTTTGTTTTTTTTTTGGATAGAGTTGAGGGTGCTTAAAGTCTGAAGCGGGGGCTGATGCTGGCTCGCGATCCGCACTTCACCAGCAGTGTGCACGAGGCAGGTTGGGGGGTTTCCTGTGCGATGCTTCATAAAGCCTCTCCTAAGAGTGCGCCTGGCTGACAGCGTATACTCTCTCAGTCGGAGTGGGTATCCCTTCTCTTCTAGTCGTCCTGGGTGGTCGTACGAAAAAAGGAACACAAATACATGCCAACCAGCGACCGGGAACAAAAGAGGGAAATGTAGCCCCGCGTCCGAGACCCGTTGGAAGCATTTGTTCCAGTCAAGATTTTGCATTTGTTCAGTCCTGAAATAATGCTTGATTGACGCCCCTGCACAATGTCCTTTAACTTTCTGGGATAAATCCGTGGTTGTTCCTTGTTGTCATGGTTTTGAAAGGAGCTGAATAGGATGTGGGTCACTATCTACTGCTCCGTGTCTACTAGCGCCCAACTCTATACCGAATTATTAGTTATGTGTTTAGAAGTGGAATCAAAAGACATCGTGTTCTCCGAGACGCCAAGTTCGTAACCCTAAAGAAGATCTTTAATAACAGACACATTTTAAAAAATTATGACCACATAATCAGTGTGAAAAGTTTTAGACCACGAAACATTAAAACTAGTGAATCCAGAGCAAACAGAAAACAGAAAGATGAGATAGACATTTTTCAGTTAGACTATCATCTGATGCACCGTAACAATTAGAGTTCACATTAGAAATATATTTACCCTCATTTAATAATAATTATTAGTGTACGGGGGACTTTTTTCGCAACACGTGCCAACATATCTTATCAAGCTCTCTGCATATACAAACTCTTACGGACAAAGTACATTTTTCTAACGACCTCTCATATCCCTTTAATCTGTTACACACCCACATACATAATGAGTCTTGACTTCACAGAGAGCGTAGGCTCTCAAATTCCCAAGAGCTCTTCAGTGACAAATATTTACCCTAGTTATTAGACTCTTCAGAGTCAAATAAGGCCGGAGGTTACAAGACCGGATAAGCAGAGCATCACAGAAAGCCATCCCGTCAGAAAGATTAATCCGAAAAAATCCGACAAAAATGTAACCTATTCTTCTATAAAACTGTACCGCAACAAACATCGAACAGACAGAATTAACAAATAGATACTCAGTATAACAGTCATGGGTCAGAACAAATTAATCTGGAAACTTGTTTCAATTTAAAACCCTCAGTAAACCGATTCTCGACATTGAATGAATATATTTTCTTTTCACCTGTTCTGCATAGTAAAATCCTCCTAATTTATAGTTTATTTCTCTGTTCTCTACTCGCAACCGATACGAAGAAATAAGATATTAGTGTATGTATGCGTGTATGTGTGTATATGTGTGTAATGACGATACAGTACAATGAAAAAACGAATAAACATGATGAGAATAAATGATGTTAGCACATTTGAAATTACATCTTGAAATTACTTTGTTAAATCTAAAACGCCTCATTATGCCATAGCTTTAAAAGGTGTTATAT
>JAOXYF010000011.1:3006568-3034659 GCA_028565775.1 Sternarchorhynchus goeldii
AAATATATAATCACAATATAATACTAGAATAACACTGCTATTCATCTAGTAACATTTTAAATATCAATTATAAAATCGGTGACTCATTGTCCAGTTTAGCACTTTGCACCCTACTGTGGTTTTCAATTATGAAATATGTAAACAAACCAGGATAAGCAGCTTTTTAACCTCTCGCTTAATACATCTGTGCTTCGTACTTCTCAAACTACTCGCTTTCATATGTATAGAGTATACCTTGCTACACTATATGCATTAGAGATTTGGCGCTAAAATATATACACAAACTGAATAAGAATGTTTCTTTAATAACTTGTTGCTAAAAACATGCACGCGCCAAGTTTGCGTTGCGACATTAGAACGCGAGTAGATGTAAATTGCCAACAAATGGTTGCAGATGATCTATAAGTATTATGTAGGTTACGATTATTCATTTGCTGGAACTTATGTGTTTTAAGTCTGTCTGTAAATAGTTCGTTTATATATTTTTGCGTATTACAAACTTAAGCTGCAGTTTTAATAATAATAATAATAATAATAATAATAATAATTATTATTATTATTATTATTATTATTATTAACAACAACAACAACAACAACACCAACAATAATAATAATAATAATAATATGATGATGATGATGATGATGATGATGACAATAATAGTAGTAGTAGTAGTAGTAGTAGTAGTAGTTGTAGTAGTATTAAAATATGATGGATTGGCATGGGATATTTTATATTTTATTCTGTGTTTAAGAAAAATTATGATTATTATTATTATTACTAGTACCACCACTAAATCGACAATAATAAAAATAATAATAATAATAAAAATAATTTAAAAATAATAATAATAATATACAACAAATACATAATAAAAAATATATTTAAACAATTATTTGCTTACGACAATATACTTGCTTAATGATTTTTGAGTAACCGAGTACTAGTAATAGAAAAATGCATCTTACGTGAACGTCATTGTTAAGGTTCCTGCGACGACTAAAAAAATAATTGTTAAGGTTCCTGCGACGACTAAAAATAAAGTCATTGTTAAGGTTCCTGCGACGACTAAAAAAAATAATTGTTAAGGTTCCTGCGACGACTAAAAATAAAGTCATTGTTAAGGTTCCTGCGAGGACTAAAAATAAAGTCATTGTTATGGTTCCTGCGACGACTGAAAATAAGGAAACCGCCAGCTGTCTCTTTGACGTTTTTCTCTACGGGTCATTAACGGAGGCTGCGCGTTTCCTTACCTTTCAATGGTCAAGGAACTATTCGTGCGAATAAATACACCAAGAAATTCTAAGGCCCTTCACAGTCACGACCGAGGATTCCGTCGATGTTTTCTCTGGGCTACGGCCCTCCATATACATCTCACCGTATGTTCTGTATGCAGGTCGGTTTAAATCATTCTCTTTCAGTGTCCCTTGCTGCATTCTATCAAGATCAAGAAAGGGAAGGCCAAGGCTAATCGCGCAATTTTTTAGCTCGTACAGTTTAGTTCGTACAGCTTTTTTTGTAAATGATCGTCTGATTTAGATTCCGCAAATGTTTTGAGTTATAAAAAGCCAGTTAATCGGATATATACAAAAACCTTAAAAACTAACATATAGTGAATAGCATCCTGTCACACCGAAACACGTTTTTAAGTACTGAGAGAAACAGTACTTGTGAGAGAGTGTGTTCACTGCAGTATGCATGTTTGTACAAAATTGAACCTCTAAAAAAATTAACCTCAAAAAAACTACAAAATAAAAACTAGAAAATTAAAAAATGAAACGATAAACGAGTTTACCTCGGACTGAAAAAAGAACCAAGCTAACTGCACTGTGATTGAGGTCAGAGACGTGTAAAGAGTAAAGTGATCCATGGAGCAAGAAGGAAGACAGAGATGCTCAGACGGGCGAGAGCAAATCAAACGGCGGTAGAAGCGCCGCTTAAATGTTCCCATGGGTAAACAGGAAACAGTGATACGAATGGCTTGCGAATATCTTAGGCATCAAGTGAATAGACTGTCACCCTGTTCAAACAGACCTAAGTGCAGCAGAACAATACCCCCTACACCTGATACCAGGGTCTCAGAAAAGCAGAAGCACTAAGATTGTTCATAGAATAAATTTGGGTGGTTTGCTTTTAATGTTTAAATGTGACCTGGATGTATCACTTTAGATAAATAAGGAGCGTTACCAGCGAGATTCAAACGAACCTGTTGCAGGTAACACGTATCCTCACAAATGACAATCACTGCGCTCTCGAGAGTTCAAAGACCAACTTATTTTCAGTTGAATATTATACCCCCCCCCCCATCCAATGAAAACCAAGCAGACACGATGCAAGAATATATCAGCTGGTGAACCCTGGTGAACCTTTGTTATTTTCCAAGATTCAAACGTATGGATGCATCTGTATAAGAACTACCAACAAACGTGATCAGTACAAAAGCGTCGACTCTGTCTAAAATAAAACACCATAATCTAAAAGGTTTCCTAAACTTTAACAGATGGCTTGATTTATTACCAGCTCTCTGATGTTTGTTTAACACGCTTGCTTTCGATTACGTTCGATAGAGGTAAATGCAATGGATTTACATGCCACAATGAAGTACAATATAACATACACAGTTATCCCTACAGATTAAAGTTAGGCCTATGTATTTTAACCTTATTTGCTGGTCAAAACATCGCTTTGTAAAAATGCATTTTCTTTCTGATTAAATTATGAAATTTTAATATATGCTTATGAAACAGAGTTATGAAAACTTACCATATTTTGATTTGTCTAAACAAATTCGACATTGATGAAATGTGTCTATAAGATCAAACGGAAGAAGGGAAGTCTTCACCGGAGCGACTGCTGGTCATGTCAACTCTTTAAGCCAATAGACACACAGCGCCAGATAAAGGCAGAACATGATTGGGTGGTGAGTGTTCGCATTCGCGAAAAGTTTGAAAGGCCGTCCCATGATTTCTGCGGATGAAATGTAAGCCTGTCCTCCCTTCCATCAGGAAACAGAACGAGAAATTGCCTCCCTCGTAACTAATCGCTATCGCATCTGCCCGAGAGACGATTGATTTTTCCCTCGCTTCGACTGCAGGGCAATACAATCTATTTAAACTGCCCTCAGAGCTGGTAAGAGGACATCACTCTGGAGTTTCTTTTATCATCGGAGTGTTACGCGCAATGGGTAAGAATATTTTTCTACTTCTCAAGCCGGAACTTACATAAACAATCCGCCAAAGATGATAACGTTAAACTGGATTCTTACATCGCATGTTAAAGTGTTCAGTTCAGCAGTAGCATTAAAAAGGCGTTTTTCTCGTTCTGAATTATGTATGAGTACTTCGCTAGTTTACTGGTCTTACACCAGTACACTTTCGTACACTTTGAACGCGAATGTTTGAACGGGGCGAGTATATAATTTTGCTGTTAAAGACCATGCAACGTTTTTAGTATAATGTCGCAGAATATTTAAACAGCGTGTCAGTAAACAGGCTATATTAGTTCATTAGTCAGTGCTATGTCCGATAATCCTTTAAAGATAACCGCGATATGGAGCGAAAAGCTTGGACATGGGACAACTCCAGCACTGACACAAGAAATGAATATTCCGGGAATCCTGGGCCTCTCTAGAACATGCTATTTAATGACACCGTGGGGCAAGATTTGAACACGAGCTTTTCGCGCTGAACACACGGAACGGTTTAATAAACGCGCATTGTTTAGCTAACGTTTTAACCAGTTCTGCTTTTGCTGTCTTTCTTTTGTGTGCGTCTTCATCACAGAACCAGCCTTTGGGGAGGTGAACCAGCTAGGTGGTGTTTTTGTAAACGGAAGACCGCTGCCCAACGCTATCCGGCTCAGGATTGTAGAGTTAGCCCAGCTGGGCATCAGGCCTTGTGACATCAGCAGGCAACTCCGAGTCTCTCACGGCTGCGTAAGCAAGATTCTGGCCCGCTACAACGAGACTGGTTCTATTCTACCCGGCGCAATTGGAGGCAGCAAGCCACGGGTTACAACTCCTACAGTGGTAAAGCACATTAGGACTTACAAACAGCGGGACCCTGGCATTTTCGCCTGGGAGATTAGAGACAGGCTCCTTGCCGACGGCGTATGCGATAAATTTAATCTGCCTTCAGTGAGCTCCATCAGCCGGATCCTCCGCAACAAGATCGGAAATCTGTCACAACAGAATCAATACGAAACGAGCAAACAGACTTCTCACCCTCAGCCCCAACCCACACTGCCGTATAACCACTTGTACTCTTACCCGACTCCGATCGCAGCGACGGGGACTAAAGTACCAACTCCCCCTGGCATGCCAACTCTTCCTGGACATATGGCTATGCACAGAATATGGCCTTCATCGCACTCTGTCACAGATATTTTGGGCATCCGATCAATAACGGAGCAGCAAAGTAAGCACACTCTTAGCTTTTGGTAATGAAAACTGGCTTTTACTGGAAAAAATAATTTGGCGTGTGTGTCTGTACGCATGCATGTATGTACGTGTGCGTATGCATGTGTGCGTGCTTATGTTTGTGTGTCTGAAAGGTCTCTGAGACTGGCTTTGATGTGTGTTTGTGTAGTCTTCATGTGTGCGATTTTCACTGTCATATAATTCTGTGCGTGGAGAGCAGATAATAAACTTTATAGACTAGTACATAGGATCGTATGAACACGGTGACACTGTTTAAATTGAAAGATTGAACGATTTTATGCATCCCATAGTTGTTGGGAAGTACAGAGATCGTCTAAAAACGCAAGGTCCTCTGTAAACGTAAAAAATGGGCAGCTGTGTTATTCTCATGGATTTGCACGGAAGCCATGACCTATTTCTTGTTCACTGTGGACTATTTCACGTAGCTTAATTAAAGCCAATGGGCGAGGCCTTGTAGGAATAATTTAAGAGCCCATACTGAGGTGGGTAAAGAAGGATCTGCCCAGTGCAGTTGTTCGAAGGTTGTAATCTTTCAGACAGACATACATTACAGAATAAAAATTTATACTTGTCGGATCTATTTGAGATCACGCTACTTGTTTACTAAGATATTTTATGGATGTCAAATAAACTTTTAAAAATCCAGAGATGTTCAACTTGTTTGCCACGCCATTGGTAGAGCCATGTCACACGTTAGAAGTGCCACAGCTATGGCGATGAGTGAAAAGTAGTCTACCAGACCTTTCATATATCCACCTACTAAATACATTTTAACGGAATTCGAAACCCACTGAATTCAGTTATGGTTAACCGAATCTAATTATTTGTTTTAAAAAGAGGACTTCTGAAACTTGCTGTTTGAATTCCCTGTTATTACACAGTAGTGCAGAAATACGTATTCACGAAGGCCGAAGACTAGGTCCTTCATATTAAAACCTAACCTCAGTCATTCAATGCAATATAACTTTGTCCCTTTTTAACGGCGACATAGGCATTCGTGTCGAACAAGAAATACTAGCGAGGAATGTGTTCTCAAATACAGACTTTCTAAACAATTTATGCAATTCCAAATTATTTGCAGATGTTTGCGGCCGATTTTGAAAGCTCGAATAAAGTGCAACGTACTGTGTGTGACGTGAGATGCTTTAGTCCTGCGACTACCGGAACATAGTTTTTATTTAAACGATTAAGTAAAATATTTGTAAAACACATATTTGAGTTATTTCTGAGAGAGAGAGAGAGAGAGAGAGAGAGAGAGAGAGAGAGACATTCGGTTCATTTGTCCATTTGAGCACATGTAGCATATAGCCTTCGGCTTATCAAGACCTCCATCTCCCCAATAGCAATAGTTCATCACAGTGAACTGCAGTAAAATAATAGTAAATATATAGATTTCATAAGAAAACAAGGACGAAAAAAAACAACGTCAATATACTCCCATGTTACAGCCCTGGTGGCCTTACATTTCCTATTTCTAACTTCAGGAACCATGTATAATATAATATCCATCAGGAACAAAGGGGAAACGATTACTTAATCTAATTTGGCCCCACAGGAAGACGCTTGGTAGATTCGTGGTGGTTACACGAGAATCGTCTTATATTCCTTTATGCTTTAAGCGTAGTTTGTTCAGCGAGCCACACATAGCGTTTTGAACGTAGTTCAGGAACTGTTTCAGAAGTGCGTTTCACACAAAAAATGTGGCTGATTTTATTCCATTTGTCGTCTTTTTATAACATTTAAAATATTTAAAGTGAACTGTTTACTTATAAAAGACCCCTATGCATTATTTTAAGTTTAAAGCTAAAAACGTCACATGCATTAGGTCGCATTAATCCGACAGACATAGCAAGAGAAGCTGTTGCTTGGTACTTCAGAGGCCAACTGAGTGCGAAATCGTTACTGGAAGGGTAGTATCAAATAAGCTATTCTGCTCTAGCAGTACTGAACCCACAGTTGTCCTCTCTGACTGCCATCTTCCCTGTCTCTGTTTTGCCCCCCAGTTAGTGACAGTCCTTCCTTTCCCAGCACCAAACTAGAGGAATGGAGCGCAATTAGCAGGAGTAATTTCTCGTCAGCGAGCACTCCACTAGTCAATGGCGTGGATAAGCCTCACTTAGAAGCTGACGCAAAATACTCACAGGTAAAAGAGACCATCTCCTACCCTGTCAAAGAGAAACAATAAATCACCCTCTTAAAAGGAAAGGACAATAAAAGTTAGATTTTTGCTATAAATTATTAATTCTTTCAGTATTTACAACCATTCCAAGAATAAATGTTTATAACTGACAATAACATGCAGTGTGTGTGTGTGTGTATATATGTGTGTGTGTGTGTGTGTGTGTGTGTGTTCTCGAAAGCATCCGAATACTATAGCATCGACGCGTCCACAGACCTTCACAAAGTTAGGCTCTCCGGAACTAGTATACGTTTATTTTTGGGCTATTATTAATATGATTAACCTATTATTATTATTATTATCATCATCATCATTATTATTATTATTATTATCATTATTATCATTATGATTATTATTATTATTATTATTATTATTTTTACAACTACTACTACACCTACTATTTTTATTAATATTAGTAATAGTAGTGTTAATGGTTAATTAATAAATTCTTCATGCTGTATAAAGATGTATTTTATAAATATTACATTATTTGTTCAAATAAACTGCATTTTTATATCCAAAATTACAATGTACATATAGTGTAAGCAATACAATCGAGAACTTTTATAAGTTATAAAGCTCTGAAGAAAAGTTGCGCTTAACACTTTTAGCAAGAATATTTATACTAAACAAGATAGCGTGTCATATTTAAACTGCAATAAAAGTGAAAACATCTAGGTTGTTAAAAATCGTAAAAGTCCTTTTCGAAGGGCTAAAGGTATGTAGAGTAAAAGCTCAACTCTTAAAATAGGTTTTTATTCATCAATACATTACAAACGATTTTTGAAAATGATCTAATGGAATAATTATCTTGACTGAACTATGTATGTGCTATGACAAACTGAAATGTGTTAGGAGCCCGCTGTAACGTTTTGTCCAAGAGGACTAACACGCAGAGCAAACATTAATGCCATCTTTAAACATTAGAAGGTAACTCAGTTCTTGGCAGTTGGGTCGTCTGAATATCTTTTGGTAGTTCAAAGGGTCGTTTTCCCTCTTAACGGGATCAAAAACTCAGTCTTCCTATATGCAACTACATTTTCCTGTATTAGACTATACATCTACTTTACTAACAAGTAAATATATAATTCTAGTTTTTTTTTCCTCGGCCTGAAGGAAATTCACAGCACCAAAAGCAGCCTGTATTCAGTCGTGACATATCAGTGTCGAATCTGTACCCACATAAGTGTGATCGCGCACAAGCATATTTTTACGGTTCTTTGTGTGGATGCTTGAATAAAAGAGAGCGAGGACAGAGCCAGGCTGACGTGTGTACTAAGGGGGAGGCGATCGAATTATCCATTTCGCTTCGCTGGAACTTCACCAGGCGATTGATTAATCGTTTATTATAGGGCATAGAGGTTTATGTCTCGTGGAATACGACGAAATAAATCTTTATTACTAGTACATAAGCATTGCCTAGACGCGCATTGCAACTATTCAGTCTGTTTCCAGGGTTCAGTGTTTGTTAACTGCACTGAATGTTGTGAAATGTTGAAACGCAGCACAGGTTCTGTGTGCTATCTGGTTATTCGAGATATGAATGATCTGATATTACTAATTAGCCTAGATTGCTTTAAGAATTCAGATGCATACCGATGACACCAGTGTAATTAAGTTAGTCTATGTCTGTCAGATAGATTAACATTCTGGCAACAGTGTAGTCATAAATGCTTTGTTAACAGTGATAAAGTAATCTAATTGAAACGAAACAGTTTAGGGTGCGCAAATTAGTAATTAAAATGAATGGGTCCCCAGTTTTCTCATGACAGGATACAGGTGATAATCTATGCATTCGTAGTTCCAGGTGACACGAATTCAGTTGATAATTCTAATATTTCTAATGTAAAAAATAAATTCGGATATTTTAAAACAACACGAATTTGGACAACAAAAGTATGGTACCTGTACAATGAACACAATTCAGGTTTGATTTGTCAAAAGTTTACCGACATTTTCAACTCGAGTTTTTTTTTTGTGTGTTGTTGTATCTGCTGTTAATATGATGTCAATCAGAAGAGTCAACACTTACAGTTCGTTATCTTTAAAAAGGACGATGGACGCGTCAACAGCAATTTCCCAAAACTTGGGCCTTTAGCAGAAAAACTGCGGATTCAGGTGGAACACAAAAATAAATGTTCACATTCACAATATTACAATTAAAGTATTATTGAAACGTATTACAATTACTCGCATTTCGAAAAAGGGGAATATTCCATCACGTTTTTTTATTTATAAATGATTTATATAATTTTTTTATTCTTATTATCGAATTCTCCGCTGCTACCTCAACAGCCGTGATAAATCAGGGAGAGACAGCAAGTAAAAAAAAAGTAAATTTAACAGACAGCCCGTAAGAATATTTGTTGAATCCTATTTGTATGATCTCTATGACTTAGTCTACAGATACTTACCAATTCAGAAAAAAATAGGGGGGGGGGGTGTCAACAATAGTTAAAAGCTCGCGCCATCATTTAAGTTAGTTGTTTTACTGTGATTTATCCCAGTGCATTCTATCAGGAGATATAAAGCCAAGTAGCTGATAACAGATTTTGCGTATGTGGGTTGTGTAACTAGATAACGTTAATCCTTTACTTGGAAAAAAAAGGTTGGACCTGTAAAAGATTCATGTTTAACACATTTGTTGATTACAGATAAAAACATCAGTATTTTTGAGTCCTTGGGCCATACGTGCGGGTGAAAAGGCAAAACTCGACCAGGGGGTTCACGCCAACAACTGGGCAAATGACTAAAGAATATTTATCTGTGAAAAAGATTTTGAGTAGTCAGGGACCACCCAGCCTCTGAATGTCCTCCTTTTATGTTGCAGCAGCTTGATAAAATCCCCCCAGTGTCTCTCTGCCAAATGCTTTTTTCCCCCCTTCCTTTGTGTCTTTACTATACAGCCAGTTTATTCTCCATGACACCTTGAACACTTTTCATCATCCTTTCCTGACAATTCTATCCACAGATGATGCTTCAGAATGCAACCCCTCCCCCTTCACTACGAGCTTTCCTTCGCAGCGTGCTGCTCTCTTCCTCTTGCTGCCTCTTTCACTCTGGTTTATTAATTCATTTGTTTGTTTGTTTATTTATCGGTTAGCTCTGCGGCCGACTCACCCCAACTTTTTACGCTCCCACAGATGCTGAATGGCTTGCCCACAGTGAGCAACTATGTCACAGCTCCCAGCATCCATCCCTACCATCCACCCACCCAAGTGTCGCCTTACACGGGGTACAGCGCCACCACGTCGGCTTATGTGACCGCCCCCACATGGCAGCCGCCCAGTGGCAGTGCTCTCTCTCCCCACAGCTGTGACTTTGCCACCCCGCTGGCGTTCAAGGGCACGGTGGATGCCCGAGGCTCGGGGCACCCCGTCATGGCCTCCGCTCTGTGATCCGTGAGCAGGAGGGCCAGGGGAGAGAACGACTGCGCGAGTCTTACCAGAGACCGTCGGCCAACGGACTAATGCCAGCTCGTCGGTGTATTTATGAATGAACTGTCCAGTAGACTAGTGAGCGAGAGGGAGTGTGTGTTGATGGCAGCTGTCTCAGGCCAACGTGCAGAATTGAACGCCTTTACAGACACTGTTGCAGTTTTGGGTGCATTGGTCACTGAAATCTAGAGCTCTGGACCTTTCTCTGACGTGCCATTGCTAGTTCAATTTCAGTGGTCCTTTCTGTGAATATTTTTTTGTTTGTTTTTTAATGGGTCAAATAGTACTAACTGAATAAGCATTGTGTAAAAGAAACAGACAGTTTGCATTTAAGTGTTTCAGGATGTTATAAACGACTAAAAGTCAAGATGTTTTGCTTTGTTTTTATGTCACGTTTTGATAAAACAGAAAAAAACCCAACATTTTTTAGAATTCCAAATTTCACTCCCCTTATAATGTATTCTTGAGCTTTTGGGAGAAGTTGTTACATTTATTTATTAGACTGTAAGGTACGCTGAACACAGTGCAGTTGCTGCAGAGGAGTGCAGGTAAAGCCAGTGTAGGACAGAGATGCACATTCTGACCACAGTTCAGTCATGCTACGTTAATGAGCAGTGAAGCTGCACACTTCTAAATATTGCACAATGAAATTGAATGTATCTTATTAAAGGAGACAAATGACAGACCTCAATTTATCGATTATTTTTCCACCCCCCCCTCCCCAAATATAACAACAACAGTAATAATAATGGGTGATTTACATATAATTAATAAAATATAATATTTGTAATACAATGACATTATAGCTGAACCAAATGGCTATGTGTGTACTTCTATATTAAATAAGACTGAGGTTTGCAGCTAATCACTAACCAAACTAAGCTGTAAACAAATGTACCGGCTGTTGTTGGTCACTGATTCTACATGAAATGACAAATGTGCTGCCATCACTTCTGGGTCCCAGTAGTTCAGTGTCATTGTTGTGATCTCTGATTTGTTCCAGATATCTGGCATCTTTGTTGAATTAGGCCCTTATTTTCAAACCTTAAAGGATCACGCAGATTATCACTTCAGGCTTTGAGGATTTGAACTGGACCAAAGGTTTATGGTTTTACAACAACTTTAAACAAACTAAACAATGCATCTTTCTGTTTCATGCCTTTCCCAGAACTCCTTTATGAGACACACACACACCTGCATGTACTATTCATATTGCGTAGTAAAAAAAACCCATGAAGCATTTATTTGATGAATCTGAACGCACTTCATCGTAGCGACTGGCCATTGTTCTTACTAATCCACTGAGATTTTACATAAAATAAATCACCAGATTTAAAAGTGCATTTTAGCTTTAGACTAGGGAAGATCAACTCTAGGGAAATATTAAATATGACCACACTTCTTTCACTCTTCAGTCAGCTGAATACTTAACAAAGATCAGTACTTTCTAAAGCAGGTTTGCTTCGGAGCTCCACTGTCCTAATCCAGAGCTAATGGACAGTGCTCAACTCTGGAGGCACCTTGCCTAGATCTGATCTGTATGCCAAGCTCTCCTGAACCTTGGAGTGGAACCCCAGCAGGCTCTGCAACTCCATGCTCTTCAAGAGTATCAGAAAATCCAACAAAAAAAGAAAAACAAACAACAACAACAAAAACCGGACAAGCAATTAATATTATTGTTATTAAAATTACGATTATTTTGCCGAGTTTGTCCATCGCATTTTGTTGCCTGCTGCTCTGGTGTTGCAGAATAAACAGTCCCCACATGTTGCATGAGGAACAGCTGATCCAGTGCTGCTGCTCATTTGACTTGGAAAGCACTGCTGCTCTGCTGTGGCGGTCACGGACCGTTGCTTTCGGAGTCGCAGCGGCGTTTCCACCACGTACGAACCGCCGGGGAAAAGTGGCGCATGGAAAGCGCACTGTAGCCCACCACCGCGAACATTCCTGCGACCCCATTCTATTCAAATGAGAAGCTTTGAATGCCATTTACGTGCGCTCACTGATACAGACGTTGACGCCACACCTGCATGGATTCAACGTACGGGCTCTGTTCTACACGAGATCCACATGTTTAGTAAATCCAGTGTAAATGCACATATGGCCTTTTGCAACGCAATCTGGAATTAACGGCACCGACGTCGCTGATGTCAGTGTCCCAGAAGAAAGCAATTCTTGGTCATGTCATGGGTTCAGCAATTTTATGAGACTTAATGCTGGATTTCTTTCAGCTAAAATATACTACAAATGCAGAAGAGAGCACCTGGCTTTGTGCATGGAGAGAAAGCATGAGCAATAATTCACTTAAAGTATGCCTTTATTCTCTGTGAAAATTTTGTAAAACAACCCGGAAACAAGTCGATTTTCTTGAGGGGCTGTAATACGCCGGGCAAAGCATGGCAAAGCGGCCCGTGGCAATCCCCTTAATCTCGAAGCCACCGCTGAAACAGAACACGGGGGGAAACAAGAAAGCCCCACGCGCTCACGCACGCACATCTGCTCCGAATTAATTCCAATGGAAAGCCAAGACAAATGTCACATGGTTATCTTTAACTGACTGCGTGCAATCAGGCTTAAGACAGCGAGACAGCCGGGCAGACTAACACTAAACAGGGCCCGAGCCGATACCGGGGAACACGGAGAAGGTGCGAGCTTGAATGGCAGGGCCGCTGACTATAAGCAGACTGTTTTCCCTTGCGCATTAGAACAGCATGTCCTAAACACACACACACGTGAGCTTGAGCCTCTAAGTCTGAGTGGATCCACTCATGAACAGCACAACCCGGCTAACTGAGGCCGTGCTAGAACACAAAGGCCCAGCTATTTCACACGACTCAGTTTATTAATGCTGGGCAGAAAACTCCAGCGCCTAGACACAGCGCAATCAAGTCGAAGAGCGGGTGGAGGAAGGGTGACTTAATAATAACAGTCGTTTAGTCGAATTTGTGATTTACATGCATGTCGGAGTGTCTATTGTGCTCGAGATCCGAAAGAGGAAGGTTCGTCAACAATGGATGGAAGGCACGAGACTTGACTGAAAATCCATGATAGAACAGAATGCAGAAACACCAAGACATACTGACAACACAGCATTCCGGAGCGGAGCGGAGCGTGTGACTGCTTCAGCCATCCATCAAGCCCGAGCATTTCTCGGTGGTCAGGCCCAATATGTATAACACCCCCAGGACTCTCTGTCTCAGTAATTTTTTCCCCTTTTCAGAAACCAGCGACTCATTTTATGACATAACTGAAAACAAAACAAGCCAGAGAAGTAAATGCAAACTGCAGGTCGCTACCCATGTGTCCTGCCTGTTAGAGAAGTAGATTACCCGAGCCATTTTGTCTAGCAGCATAGTCACCTCAGACGTGTAAACAGTGACGAGCTGGCGGCCGGAGGAACGATGCAGATGAAGCCGACAGATACGCAGCGTACCGGAGAGTAGAGGAGCATTGTTTTAAAGCAAGGCTACGTGTGTTTTGTTAAAGGTTTCCCCTCCCAAATACTAAAATAAAAGTTGCAAAAAATTAATATATCACTACATCTCTCGAAGAAAGATGGGATTTTCAAACAGGCATGAAATTATTAACTATACCAGCGAATGAAGAGCCTGTATACATAAGATGATCTGCATTGTATTGCAAACATATTACTTGATATGGTCCTTAAAAAGACTGAAGGTAGGAGTAATGTGGTTTTACATTTGTGGTCTTAAATCTCAACTTTCTAAAAGTTTTGCTTTGTTCTTAATATTTTACAGATAACAATGGTTTAAAACGTTTTTCTTTTCATAAAAAAACTCTTAATCAATATTTAACATCCCAGGAACGCCGTGAGTTAAGATCTTTGAAGCGTAGGTGAGTGAGAGCGGTGAGAGAGGCTGCCGCCATTCCTTGTTCACATATTTGCATTTCTCGGTTTTGTTGTTTTAACTCGTGCTGAGTTGTGCGGCATCTCCCGGCAGGCTAGAAGACCTGACTGACAGCTCGCTCTGAGCTCGGGCAGCTGTGATGGCTGACAGGCATGTGCAGGGCTTCACCACGAAGAAAAGGACATGAGGTGAAGGGGAAAAAAAAACACATGAATAAAAAAAAATCTAATGAAATCTTCATTCTTAGCGTCTGCATCAGCACCTACGTGACAGATGCATTAAAAACATTTAAGAAGTAAACTGGCCTGCTGGAGATGACTACATCATAACAGGTATTCATTAAATCAAAAAAGGTATTCTGGTTAAACCAGAATTTGATGATATTATTTTAAGGAGCACCAAATGTTATATTCATATTGTTCTTTCACATGTTGTTTTTGAGTGTTTACCCTCACCAAACCCATAACATTTCTATTAACAGTTCATTTAAACGTATAATAATAATAATAATAATAAATAAATAAATAAGACCACCACCTATTATGATGATTAATTCATATTAATTATGACGATTAATCCATATGAATTATGATATTCATATGAACAGTTATGGTTATTAATTCATGTTAATTATGGTTATTAAAGGTGCTACATGTCTGATTATAAAAATAACTGGCCTTGTCCTTCCACCACTGTTTTGGATGATGAAATGCCAAACTTTTACATTTCTAGTATGGCACTTTCCCTCTTTATTGTGGTCATTAAACAGCTTTTAAAAACAGTTTTTAAAGTAGCTTTTAAAAAACAGGAATTACATTCACTATATTTAAAGACTTGTTTACAGCTAAAAATTGATTTACAATTATCTTTAAACAATACGGTGATCAACGTACGCGAAAAAAAAAATTCCCATAATTAATTAATTTAAAGCCAACTTTATTCTGAACATCTTTACAAAGTTTACAAGACTCTACAAGTTTACAAGACTCTACAAGTTTACAAGAGTCCTATTGCCTCTTAACTGCCTGTTATGTATATAAGACACGTTATTCTCAACTCATCTATCATTTGCATGTCAGTCATAATAATGTTCAATTCAGTTCTTCTATTCTATAATTTTCAATAGCACATGAAAAAGTATTTTCAAGTATTTGGTGCCACAATCTAAAATATAATGTAATGTAAAATATCATTGAAACACTGATGTCTTTGGAAGCAGCCTGATGCAAAAAAATACAACTAGCCTATTGTCACTGATTCTATATAAAAACTATTTATTTCTATGTGGAAAAACATAGAAATTTGTCCAGAGCTCTCTTATTGTACAAGTAAGCATGACTAAAAAGAGTACAAATCACTTTTTGCCTCATTCTCATGTGACAAGAAATGTCAGTCCTGATGGTTCGTGAACAAACACAGTCAATCTCTCCACTCTGCTCCAACACACCTGGCCGTGAGCCGTTTCACAGCACAAACCCATCTTTATTGTTCAGCTTCTGGGATTTGGCTCCACCGGGTTCTTTCCCTCTGAGCGGAAGTGGCTTTCCTTCAGAAATAGTTGTATGTAGTTTGAAGCCCTCTGAAACGGTTCACATTTTCCTGCTGGCTGAGCTTTTCTGGTGAGCAAGTGGCAAAGTGTGTGTGACTGCAGTGCATTTGGGTGTGGAGCTCTGCTGTGGTTGCACTGTGGGTGAGTTAGCCGTGATGGCAAATAACCCCTCCCCCCTCCCCTTTGACATCCTTGCTTCTTAGGTAACAATACTTCATGAGAATTTCCCAGTAATTATCTTCCACCCAAATCAATGAGGAACGAGAATCTGATGCAATGATGTTATTGTAGAATGACGTGGAATTAATGTTGCTACAGTGAAGATGAAGTGCAGTGAGGGGGGAAGGTGGTGGGGTGAGGGGCTTTTGAGGAGCAGACTGAGCTGTGTTTGGTGGACTGGGGACAGGCTGAGGGACTTTCCCAACGTGGGGCGAATCTCATCACCAGTTTCGCTGCAGCCAGTCGGAGACGTACTCATACACTAGAAGCATGACTGCACCTCCTGCATACAAGTAGCACTACCAAATCAGCACACGAGAGTTTTAACGTACATGAAACAAGGGATTACACAATGACTTCAGGTTACCTGGTCCAAGTCTCAGTATCTTGGGAATGAGACCCTTGTACAATGCAAGATATCTACAGAAGTGAGAGAAATGAGAAATAGTTCTGTAAATATTTGACCTCTCAAATATTACTGGATGAAACTGAGCTCTATGCTCTATGCTGTATGACAAATTTTATACCCCAAGTGATCTATACCTAAACGTTGAAATATATTTTTACAGTTGAAAATTGAAAACTGTTATTCACAACTCCTGGAGCTACTAGTCGACTGTATGCTGTGTACCTTTTGTCAACCTCTACTGACCTCTTTCATACATGACCAGGTTTTGACCAAAGTCCATAAGTTTGGTGCTTATGATATATAGTATACATTTGATACATTTACATATACACAAAACATTCAGACATCACTTTCCCTTTAAAAACAAACAAACAAACAACAACAAAAGAACAATACAAGTTACCATGAGTTAATGAATCACTGTACTGATACATTTTCATAAATGATGGATTATTATATATTTGATTATTATTAAAAGCTATATCCTGCCTCCCCCCATCTTTCTCTTTTCTTACTTCCCACAATCCCCCCACTTCCTTTTCCTCCCTACCTCTCTCTCTCTCTCTCTCTCTCTCTCTCTTTCTTTCTTTCTCTCCCCCTCCCTCCCACACTTCTCTCATACACAGGCAGGTATACGGCTCTCAAAGGTGCCTGTGTTGTGTACCTGCCCCTAATGCGTTCAAGCTGATCTCAAGCTCGGGGTGTGCTGCTCTCCCTGTCCCCTGCCTCCGTGCCCTGCCTCCGTGCCCTGCCTCTGCTGGCGTTAATAAGGCTCAAGCCACTTCCTCCCTTCCCCGCTGTCTGATTAAACTGACCTGCTGAGCGCCGCGTGCCTCGTTAGGACCTGCTTAACGACGTCTCCCAGAGGGACCACTAATTAGCCAGGGCTGTGTCGCGTTAGACGGCTGGACAGGATGGCAGAGGGAGAGGGGGAGGGGCACCCTCTTAGCACCCCAAAAAAGTGCGTCACACACAAACACATTCCCACACCCCCACACTCCCTGCCCCATCTTAAACCAGGCCCCAGTGTAATAAGGAGCACCTCAACAGTCTCCATGAACCAAGTGAATGGAGCAAATCAAGGGCCTGAAGCCTCATAAAAGCAACATTTCCCATGAGGGCTGTCAGCCCAAAGAAGCCCTGTATCTGCTCCAGAGGAGGGTCACATGACCTCGAGGCCCAAAAAAAGATGAACAAAATAAATGGCCCTACCATTAATGCCATAGGTAACAAAACAAACCAATGCAGTAAAAATCTAACAAAGTGGGAGTGGCACACTGTGCATATAAAACTGATGGATGTAGAGAAATGCTGGTATCTTGTATGGAAGTCAATATTTAGCATGTAAACAATTGTTGCTCTTTGTTACTTCCATGGCTTGCAGCACAGACCAGATAGAAATATTAAAAACTAAGCTACACAAAACAATTGTAAAAGCAGTTGAGGATGTGACCTACCAAAGACAGAAGAGACTGTAAAAAACCTGCCTTCCACAGTCTTGACCAGGATACTGCAGGCATGCTGTTGATCGTTGAGTGTGAAAAGCTCTGTGGTTCTGTTCAGTTCTGACTGTGTGTGTGACTGGTGCTCACCCCTCCTCACGGTAAACCAGAGCCAGGGTCTGGAAGCAGCTCAGGTACTTTATCTCCCCTGCGACAGGCTGGGGACCCTGGATACGACTCTTGGCCACATCGAAGGGAATGTTCACGCAGGATGAGATGGTTCCAGACAGCAGGCCTATGGCAAACTTCCTCATGAACTCCAGACGAGGATCCTTTTAGAGCGGAATGGAAACGAAGACATTGGGAAGAGGATGAGAGTAATGAATGTTAAAGAAAGTAACATCATGACACAAGGTACAAACTATGCGTTTCAGGATAGGACTGGGAACATTCAGGACGGAGAAATTTGGAACAGTTTGGTGTTTGTAAACAAGTACATTTTGTTTTAGAAATCTGAGTATTGTTCTAATGTTTACGTACAAAAGCAGGGATTTTAGAGCCAGCATTCAAAGACATTAAGCCTAAACCAGGCATACAGAACGGAAAACAGCTGCTCACTAAAGAATGCAGTGGAGTTATTCTATAGTTCTGAATTCGACTTAATTATCTTGTTTGAAAATACAGGCCAGTAAATATGGAGTCAATGAAGAGCAGGGAGAGCATCGGTGAGTGGTGGACCCTCAGTACTGCCGAGACTAAAGTGAGCAAATGGGAGAGCAGGAAACTGAGAGAGGAAGAGGAGGGGGGGTGATGTGGGAGGGGGGGCACTGTGGATATGATTGCAAAGCTGGCATGAAAGCTCAGATCATTTTATGGTAGCGGGGGGCAGATTAGAGTTTCCTGAGAGAGGTGCAGAGCTCCCATTGGCCGAGGCAGGTCACATGCCACAAGGCGAGTGCTGGGGAGAGGATTTATAAACAGGGTTCATGCAGGCAGACTGGGGAGGCATATGGGGACAATTTAGGTAATTGGGCTATGACTCGGCACCAGGGTATTACAGTACCGAACGAAGCCCAGGCCCGTGCTGCTCTGACAGCTAATTGGCCAGGATATTTTTACAAATGACAGCAGCCTCGCCGGGTCCGGTCGGCCTCTCTAGAAGCACCGAACACCCTGAGCGGCAGGGGTTTGGGTCAACGAGGGGTTCGAGCTGTACAGAGCAGAAGAAGAGCAGCGCTCTCAGCCAGCCGTGCCCAGCCCTACTTCAGGGAAACATCTCTGCACCATTCGTACCAAGTCAACCGCTCCACTACAGCCAATGGCAGTGGCCGGACCGTGATTGGGAGGGGGAGGGAGGAGGGAGGTTCTCCGGCCCCAGGGGATGGCCCTCGCAGGCAATGCTGCCCCGCTCTCGTGTGGACAGAAATCACAGGTGGAGATGAGTCACCGATTAATCCCGATCTGGTTACGTGGGGCTAAATCTTAACTCGATGACTCGAGCCCAACTGGGGGGTGGAGGATTCCAAGTTTCCAACTGAAAGCTTAAAGTGCTCTCTCCTCGATCACTGCGTGCTACAGCTTTGTCTGCTGGACCGCCAACCTAATGGATCCTAAACGCAGGACTCGGGCCCCATCAGGAGGGCCACTTCTCAGGCCCTGCCATAGCTGAGGCAGGGAGGTAGGAAATCGTCAGTAGGCCTGACACTGGAACTCCCTCCCACCAAAGTACTTCTACTGGCTGCTTCCAATTAGTTCACTGAAGTTAATCTAATGTCCCAGTTTGTACATGTGGAGCAGGAGTGTGGTACTGTTTCCA
This sequence comes from Sternarchorhynchus goeldii, assembly GCA_028565775.1. NCBI lineage: Eukaryota > Metazoa > Chordata > Actinopteri > Gymnotiformes > Apteronotidae > Sternarchorhynchus > Sternarchorhynchus goeldii. The sequence goes on from JAOXYF010000011.1 coordinate 3,025,925, forward strand.
TTACACAAAATTAACTTTTGTTTGGAAGTGGAGCCCTGCCGGACGTGTAACGTGAACCTTTGAGGATGTGACAGAGAGCAAACAGAGAAGGTATTAGAATGGTTGATCTTAGAGAAGGTATTAGAATGGCTGATCTTAGAGGAGGTATTAGAATGGTTGATCTTAGAGGAGGTATTAGAATGGCTGATCTTAGAGGAGGTATTAGAATGGTTGATCTTAGCAGCTCCTTCTCTACACTTCTTTCTCTTCCACCAGCTCTCCTTTCTCCCCTACTCCTTACAAATTACACCTGATGACTGTTTTTAATTCAAGTCTCTCTCTCTCTCTCATATATATATATATATATATATGTAAAGAGAGAGAGAGGATGAGTTCAGAATTAAACAGAAACAGAACATATACAGAGGCATTCACACAATTATGGGATTTAAGAGATTAACCAAGGACCAATATGAAAGAAAGTCTGACAAAGACATAACAGACTACAGAGTAGTTTTAACATTTTGTGCAATGGTTGTTTATAGCCGAGTTTTCCCAGTGTTCATCAGATGGGTACCCCAACAGCTGAAGCCACTGCCTTGTTCTACCTGACTGGCTGGGACGGCATCTTTGACGTTGAAGTAGAAGCCGAAGTAGATCATGTTGAAGATGCCGTGGCGCCCCAGGGTGGAGGTGAGGCCTTTGTTCAGTCCGCGCAGGCCGAAGCCGTCGGCGTTGGCGATCGCGCGAGCCTGAGCGAACGTGGACGGCTGCTGCGTGGAGAGACGGGGAGGTGTGCTGACAGGAAACCGTACGCGAGGACGCGGGCAGCGAGAGCGTGTTTAGACGGCCGGGGATAGCGTCACGTCTTACCGTTCTGAAAGAGTCCCTGTCAGCCTGCAGGCTCACTTTAACCACCTCAAACGGGTTAACCACCAGTGCTTCGGTTAAGCCTGATCCTAGCCCAGCCACAGAGAGAGCCTGACCCACACACACAGACATGCATAAATTACACAGGGCCATGGCTTTGAGGAACGAGACGGTATGTATATATAAAAAAAAAAACCTCAAGGTAAGAATACAGAACTAAGTCATTTTCAGGCAGGCTGCATATTGTAGATGTCCACTCAAAGCGGCAGGTTGAAATACCAGACCAATGTCATAACTCAAACCAAAAAATGTAGCAAAGACTTACAGCGCCTTAAGGACATGTTTGTTCAGATAGAGAGCTTGACTTTAACCTGCTAGCTGAATGAAACCCCCATCACTCATTCACTCAGGGAAGAATGGAGACAGACAGAAGGGCAAGATGAATGAACTGACGCAGACAAATCGACTGGGACAAAGGTTAATTTGTTCAGATGCAGAAATAAAAGCTTAACTCACACGTCATGAACTACCGGGGGAAAGAGTTCTCACTTTATTATTTTTTTTAAGACCCCCAAAGAAACTTTATGTGTAAAATGAAAGCCTTGAACGCTTTTGTTTAGCCAGTCTTGGTTACAGACATCATAAACACTGCAGCGATGTCTGACACTGATGTGATTTTTACCAGTGCATCTACTGGGACTGGAGTGTAGCATCCTGCTCAGAACACACATGCACACGTGTAACATACACTCACTGCACGTGAGAGGATCGATACGTGTACAGTGCCGATTGTGCTGATTTAAATACCTGGTCTACGTGAGGATGGCAGCTGCTGCACTGGTGTAATGGGAAAATGTCACGGCTGTGAGTGAGTCTCATTACTTTTCCTCAGTCTCTATCGCTCTGTCACACCATGCCCAGCCATCTCCAGCCATCTTGTGTCGTGTTTACACAGCCAGCCGTTGCTTTTCCATTCCTCATTTATATTATTACTGCACACGTCCTCGTCAATCACCCTGAGCCCTCGCAGCTGCACTGAGAGGGGGGGGGGGGGGGGTGGAGCTTGCGTCTCCCAAGCATGCTCCCTTAATGCATGCAGCCCGGTTGCTAATGATCCTCCTCAACCACCCTGCCTTGTACGTTACACGTCATCTTCTACTTCCTCCCTCTTTGCCCCAGGGCTCGGTGCTGGGGGCTCCCAACACGGCCCACGGAGAGTGCTGTGATGGATGTGCCAGGTAAATATTTCCCTTGCTCTGGCTGTACAAACAGATCGTGGACAGGGGCTGGACAGTCTGGGAGAAAGAGGATGTCGGAGCTGAGGGACAGGGAGCTCGTCCATCAGGCCTGCGGCGGCTCTGACACGACGCCGTGGTCGTGACGGGACTGTCCCGCACACGCTCTGCTCGCCCGCACTTGTCTCGCTCACGCCTCTTTCGCACTATCAGCAACCGTTGCAGCGCTGCAGACAATCCAGCGGGTGAACATGAGGGTGGGGGAGGGCACGTGCTTTTCACTCCAGCCAAACTTTAAAAAAAAACATCTTCCTTGTATCTTTTAAAAATTACTTAAAAATAAAATTGCATGTGTGTGTTTATCAGCGTGCGTGTGTGTGTGTGTGTGTGTGTGTGCGCGCGTGCTGGTACTTACCAGACCCTGAGACAAAGGAGTGAAACTCAGTAATTTCTTGTATTGCTCAAAGGTGAAAAACTGGAGCAGATCAGGACAAATGAACTGTCAGTGTCAGGAAGTGTATTCACACACACACACACAAACACACACATGCGTGTGCACGTACACACGTGACAGCATGCCACCACCCTGAGCAAACACAGTTCGTATAGACTATGAAGAACACAACACACTCATACAATACTCATAAAAAAGTTTTATATTTTAGTTTTTCCATTTAAATGCATTTAAAGAAATAATCAAGTGTTAAAAAAAAAAGTTTATTATAAGTAGTTTAAATGATTTTCGTAAGGTTTTGTCACATTATAAAATTGTAATTATATAAAAAAAAATAATACTTAGCAATTATTGAGGTCTATGGAAGGTCAATTTTGGCCTCATATGTAATTACAAAAACAATCTGACTAAAACCATCCTGAACCATTAATGATAATGATAATACTGGAGTATTAATGTTACCATATTAACAATGAAAATACACCGTTACTAACACAGAGACACCAAATTATTACAGGGAACCTTATTCAGAACTACTGCCATGGAAAATTCTTACGAAGATTGAACTTTCATTAATTACAATTACATATAAGTAATTACATACGGCTTGAAGGAATGAGTAGACATCTGTTACTTTTAAACAAACATTAGCTTGCCATGATGGATACTAGATGTTCGAACAGGGCATAATTCATTGCATAGAGCAAACTAAAGAGATCTGCTGGGTATGTGTGCTGAGCTTCAAACCCATACAGAATCACACACTAAACACCATTACTACTGTGTTTAGAATTAGCCAGGTTGCTGGGCTTAAAATAAGTAGAGAGAGAGAGAGAGAGAGAGAGAGAGAGAGAGGTTTGGGGGAAAAAACTCTGGTCTTATTGGTCAATATAGAGTCTCCGCCACAACAAGTACACACAGCGTGAGGACATACACACGAGGGAAACCCACGACAGATCCCTCATGCCAGTGGGGCAAGCAGAGGACAAGTCTCTCTGCGCGTGCGTGCGTCCGAGCTGCTGTATGGAGGTGTGTGTGGGGGAATGCATGGAGTGTGTGCACGCTCGACATAGATCAGTGGTGTGTGGTGTGAGACGGGGATCTGGTTACCTTAACTGCTCTCTTCGGTGTCTCCGCTAGAATCGGGGGCAGGATCCCCTTGTAAAACCCAAACACTCTGTAAACAGAGGGACCATTTCTTTAGCACTTAGCACAGCAAGAAAACAAACATTTCTTTGAAAAAAAAAAAGTTTCCCCCAGGTGTTTTAGCACAACTGGATCAATACTCCCAGCTTTACTGGATCAATACTCCCAGCTTTACTGGATCAATACTCCCAGCTTTTACTGCGCACGTCCTCGTCAGTCACCCTGAGCCCTCGCATCACACTGTTCCCGCGCGCATGATGGACAAGTTCTCAAAAACGGCCTCGACTTCCAGGGAAGTTTGTGCTTCCGGGGAAGCAGACGTGCTCACGAGGAATGGAGGCGGCCACCGGTCATGTGTAATAAATCTACCAGTAAACCACAAACTGGATCCTTTACAAGATGGTTTTGCTACAATAAACATTTTGAAACGTCCACACAACATTTAGGCTAAATGGTGTTTCAAAGCATCACAACCCTTATTTTGTATGCAAGGGGAATGTGGGCATGTGTACGAGCTGACAGTCTATCCACCTGCTAACCTGTGACATCATCAAGGGCCTGGTCGCCAGGCTCAGCACACCATTGCTATGGAAATCCACCCCTATCCACTCTGGCTGTGCAGCGCTGTTGAACAAGACAGAGCTTCGACTGTTCTTGGCTGTTTGTTTCAAAAGCAATTGTTTCCTGCCCAGAAACAGGTTCAACTGGTCGAAAAGCTTCAACAGGCAAAAACTGCGCTGCAAAGTGGAACCAGTGAGCAGGGAAAAGCTCACAGCTGCAGCGATTTTCTCCAGCCTCGTCCCCTCAGCCGTAGGTTTGGTGTAATTTACTAAACACACTTAAGTGAAATCACAACATCCTTAAGGAAAACAAAAGCCGCTTAATAAGTAAATGGATAATGGGGGTTGATATAAGCCTGGGAGAGGAGTTCATTCATCATTTTAAATGCAGTACGTCAATGAAATAAGAGCTAATACATTTTAAACTAGAGTAATAAAATAATACTATTAGACGTTCCAATAACCTTCACTAATGGTAAAACATTTCCTCCCAGTGTTAGCAATGTATTTAAAATAGCTGGTAGTATTAGAGAAATGAGAGACATTTTCAGAGTCCATAGGAGCCAATAGAAAACAAATGCTAGGGGTAAGACAATGACCAATAATCAAAAACACTTTTTTTTTTTTATTGCTAACAAAATGTCTCTGGAAAATCCATTCAGCTAATACACGTACTGTTAATATCTCTGATGAGCAATACAATATTTACAGTATCTTGTTAAACAGTGTCAAATATTGCTACCAGAGAGTAATCCAGCACGTCAGCAGACAGCCGTGTCCAGCCGTGTATAAACACTTCAGCTTGTTCTCACTCTCCCCCGGCAGACATGTGCACTCGGAGAACCACCCATTGTTTAGACAGCACACACATATACAGTTCTGCAGTTGAAACCTGACTCTGTTTTCTTAATCTTAATGTCAGGACAAGCCTGAGCACGGGCAACAGTCCTCGCGCCGCTGACAACAGTAGCCCTGCGCTATGTGGAAAGTGCTCGACCCTCGACCCCTGCCGTCCGACCCTCGACCCCCCGACCCTCGACCCCCCGCCCCTCGAACCCCTGCCTTTCTTTCTTTTCGAAATCTTGTACATCCCAAGGATTTTATGATGTATAAGCATGATTAATGGGAGGAAGTGGCTGATGGCAGATGGGTGTCTCTCTCTCTCTACTACCCTGCTGCTCTGCTAGGCCTCCTCTCTTGATCACAGCCACCACTGATCAGTATGGCTGGACAGAAATGCATCTACAAGACTTAGCTATGCTCTCTCTCTCTCTCTCTCTCTCTCTCTCTCTCTCCCCTATATATATATATATATATATATATATATATGTGCGTGTGTGTGTGTGTGTTTGTGTGTGTGTGTGGACATTAAGGAAGCAGTGTTTGGTGAGAGTGATGTGTATAGAGGAGGAGTAGGAGGAAGGGATGTTTCTGAGTACTGGCTCACACATGTATTGATACTGAACACACATTTGTGGACAGAGAGGGCAGTGAAGCATCACTGTTCCGTGTGAAGCCCCTACCACTTTATTGTGAAAACACAGCTCAGTAGTCAACAGAGATGTTCTCGGCTGGTCGCGTCAGGGCGTAAATATTATTGTTTCTCCGAGCAGATATGGGCTGATTATCTCGAGCGCTGGAGCAGTTTGAACACGGTGTCGCGGCACCTCAGAGCCCACGGCTATCCACCCCGACACCCCCCACCTCGCAGGGCGCCGAAGGGTCACGCCGTCACCGAGGCCGTGTGGCCTAACGGATGCCGTGGCAACAGAGAGGTGGTGAGGCAGAGGGCTTCAGCAAGCGGGTGGGTGCAGCGGGTGGGTGCAGCTGGTGGAACGGAAGCCCACCCTTAGGGACATGCAAACAGCGGCCGCTTGCTTCCCGGGGAGTGGTTAGCCCGAGAAACCATCAGGTGGCTGGATAAAGCTCAAATTTGTTACACACGCACTTGGGGCCCCATTTGACTGAGCCTGGTTTGAATGCTGATTTGACTCTAAAAGTAAAGCACACACGAGCTCCCCACGAGTCCCTCGTAAGCAAATCCGTCCCCATTTGGGATGTATGTGGGTCCAGCTGCCTGTTTGTATAGGTGTAATTTGTCTTTGATTTCCATAAAGCCCATTTTCTCCCATTCAGCAAAGAGCCACATACCTCAATTTAACAAAAAGAGAGGAAGGAAATGACACATTAACCAAATTGGATAATAGGATGAAATGTTTGATTCCGGTCCGAGTTATGATGCGGCCTGTAAACGACTGATAGAGAGGCGCAGGGGGAGAGTAGTTTTCTGTTTAACTAGCCCATGTCTCACCAGTGTCTCGCGTGTACATAGCTGTAATCTCACACTGCTGAGATGCTGGCATGCTGTGGTGGCCTCGTCACCCCTACCCATGTCCACAGCTTGCATGCTCGAGCTGCAAATAGCACGATTTACCAAATCAAGCTCCAACCCTCACACAGGCTGAGAACACAGAACCGGAACCCAGTCAACAGAGGGGACGCAGGGATGAACCGAGCGCTCTGAAGACCGAACACAGGAGGAATGGGTAGAGTCTCGTGTCACTAGGACTCTGTGAGCTCATGCGTCTTTATCAGCAGCACACATCAGTAAGAATTATTCAAGCCAAACCAGTTCATTCATGTTTTAAACGACTCGGGTACAAAAGGAATAACAGAGCTATGTTTTGTTGTCGTCGTTGTCGTTTTTTGGTTAGTATTGGTTGGTTAGTCGTTTTTGGCTCCCACATCCACATGATCCAATTTTTTTTAGATTAAATTAAATATTATTTAAATAATTCTCTCTCCCCCGAATAAACTTTTATTCTGTTTAAACACCAGTAATGTTGTAACTTATGACCTACAAATGCAGAAGTATATTTTAACGGCAGTTAACAAGGAAGTTAAATAAGGCTTTTAGATTTAGTTTCTGAGCAACTGGACTAACTTCAAGGTAGCAGCTTTGCTAGATAGTTGCTAAATTAGCAAAACAACTTAAAAATATGCACTTATTTAATTGTAAATTGATCTCTAATTTACAATCACCCAATCTAGAGCACAATCTAAATAACAACATATAATGAAAGATACACAGCAACTAAAAGTAGGACAGAGTTTTCATTTAAACCGGTTATATTTGGACATAGCTTTCATTCAAACTGGTTAAATGTTAAAATCAAAGCAAAAAAGTCTTTGCTTTGTTCTACAGAAAATTTAGCCTACATTAAAAAAGGTTTATTAACTGCATTTTTAAAAGCTGCAAATGAACACAGAGCAAACCTAAAACCACAAATGCAAGTCCACAGGAATCAGCTATAATTTAAATATAAAAATACTGCGGACTTTATAAGGCAGTTTCTTTTTCTAGTATTTGCTTACTAACTCTTAATTATTGTGACTGCATGCTTTCTAGAGGGAAGGTAGGAACACTTTCTGTTTAACTTGCCTTCAGGAGGGTACAGATCATGTAGGAAGCACCGCCCACCTACTGACGTCAGCCAGCCAAAAATAAGAGGCCAGTCACAATCTCATAAACACCCCCATGAAGCCAAAATGCACATTTACTATTCTTCATAGACAGGATTCCAGATTTCAGCAATGCCTTGAGCCATGGCAGTTAGCTTGATGCCTCAACACATTCAGAACAAAAATCCCTTGCAATCACTGTATACATGTAAAATAACTGTGAAATGTTACAATGTTTTGTTGTGAGAAAGGTGCTTCTTTTTACTGCCTGAATTATCCGTCTTTCTGCACGATTATCTGGTTTTATAAACATGATTTATTCATGTAGAAAGACGGCTTTTCTAAATAAAATGTTTTAAGGTACGTGATGGAAAGCTAGACATTAGTATTCAGGAACATCTTTTAATTGCTGTAATCTAAAAGAAGCTTTAGGTGTTCTGGAGAAATCTTCTCAGAACAGCAGACTACAGACAAAACCACAGCGTCGTCAGGGCCACGTAATCCTACACCATCCTGGAATTTATTCTGTTCGAGTCTCTTTATTCCTGTATTTCAGGTTGATGTTATGTTGCTGGGGCCACCATTTTTTAATTTTCAACCATTACTCCCCGACATACTGCAGTAGAAAACCCTTCTCCACGTACATTACAGCATATAACAGATGCTCTTTAGCAGAGGGATTTACAGAATATCTTATAATAATATTGGTTCTGTGGAACTCACCCTTACACTAGTACTAGTAGGCCAGTGTCTGCTTGTATCCTCAAGCAATAACCCTGTTAGAGACATGGTCAGTACATGAAAATATACACAAAATATAATTGAAACTGCTGCACAACATTAAGATGACCATTACACTCACCCCTCCACCACTCTGCCCCTCAACATTACTAACCCCTCCACCACGCTGCCCCTCAACATTACTAACCCCTCCACCACTCTGCCTCTCAACATTACTCACCCCTCCACCCCTCAACATTACTCACCCCTCCACCACGCTGCCCCTCACATTACTCACCCCTCCACCAC
>JAOXYF010000011.1:3044567-3059997 GCA_028565775.1 Sternarchorhynchus goeldii
ACGCTGCCCCTCAACATTACTCACCCCACCACCATGCTGCCCCTCAACATTACTCACCCCTCCACCACGCTGCCCCTCAACATTACTCACCCCTCCACCACTCTGCCCCTCAACATTACTCACCCCTCCACCACTCTGCCCCTCAACATTACTCACCCCTATGTCATACTGCACAGTTTGGATTAAGGCAATGGCATGCTATCTTTTCTCCAAACATAATGCTGTCCATATTTACCAAAACGCTCAACTTCTGCTTCATCTGTCCACAGACCATATTCCAGTAGTGCTGTGGAACATCCAGGTGGTTGAGCAGAATTGAGACAGGCGTAGTGGGTTTTTGACAACACTGGTCTTCACCACTCTTGTTTTGCAGCGTAATTACCCCGGGGGTAATCTTTCTTCACCACTCTTGTTTTGCGGCATAATTACCCCGGGGGTAATCTTTCTTCCTTTTATTTATTTATGTTTTTTAAAAACAAAACAACAACAACCACAACCAAAAAACCCTTGTTTGAAGATTCTTCAACATACCCTTGCAGTGACCACTCCTAGCAACAGGGATAAATTATAAATTTCCTCTGTTTATAAACTATCTGCCTGTGGACTAATGGAGGCCTGATAGTTTAGAAATTTCTGGAAATCCTGACTCCTGTCTTCTGGAGTTTAATGACTTTTGTTTTGAGGTCTGTTGAAATTGATATTACTCAGTCAGTACTGCCCAGGAAAAGAATTCTACTGAGAAGAGCAGGTAACCAAAATGGTGATTTAATTTTTTTTTTAATGGTAGGATAGTTCATCTGCACACCTGAATTAATTGGCACACCTGACTCCATTTAATCTTTCAAGAGATCATTATCCTAGGGGTCCAATTTTCCATCTTGGCCCTTAACAGTTTAAACCAACTGTAATTGAAGTTGTGAACCATATGAAGTGCCACACTGTGCCAATGCCGCATGTCCAGCACAGATGGGTTGTACGCTGCCAGCCAACTGCCATCACAGATCAGAGGGGCTCAAGTTTGTTCCATGCAGGGGCAGCACATGCTGATAGAGCACGTTTATTTTTAATAATAATAACACAACATTGGTTCCCACCACCATTTGTGTAAATTCTAACTAAATGGTTCAGCCTGGAGGCCACCCTGGAGTCCTGGGCAGCGAGTCCAGCAAAGGCACAAACATGCCAGGGGTCTTAATTGGTGTTGAGGAGAGAGGAGGTGCTGGGAGCAGGGGAGGGAGCTGATGACAGCTCTTCTTTTGTGAGTTGGTGACGGATTTTGCTGTAGTTGATCCCCTCAGGCGTTAGAGAGCCGCTACACCACTGTCACTAAGCCCCTCCCCTCCGCAGTGCGCACACGCACACACACACACACACGCACACGCACACACACCTTACAACAGATCAGTTTTAGATCCACTATAAAACTGTCGGCTCACCGTAAACAGACATAATGGCAAGCACTTTCTCCGAGCTCTGCACTCTGTCAGTATGATTTGACAGACTTCTCAAGGTTGTTTGTTTGTGTGTGTGTGTGTGTGTGTGTGTGTGTGTGTGTGTGTGTGTGAGAGAGAGTTAGAATGGTTAAGATGAACAGGGAATATAAAAAAGAAGAAATGGAAAAAACACATTAACACATGATGCAAAGGGATGGAGAAATACACAGAGAGCAAGATGAAGGGAAAAAACCCCCAGAAGATGAAGATCCTACTGCAGTCTTTTAACCAACCGTCACAAATAAGCTCAGAGTTTATTTGGCCAGTGGCCTGGCACAGTGTGAGCAAGTGACCGCCCGACAGAGAACATAAACCAATGACTTCACTCTCTAGACCTGAATTCACAGTACACAGTACATGTTCCACACCAGGTGGGATTGGTTCAACTCTTTGGCCCCTGCAGAGTAGCAGCCCCAAACATCTCCCTGGAGCAGGTGTCGATCTTCGACACGTTTCACCCGGACTCAGGGAGGCGCTCGAGTGTGCACACACTTATATGCATGTGTACAGGCGTTGGTGGAGTACACACTGCTGTACATTTCTGAGTACATCCAAATATATCGCACAACACACATAGGGGACAAGGTTAAAAAACAAGGTCAGGCTACACCTCACAACATAAACTCCACAAGTTATGGAAAAAACTAGGAGAAATAAACAGAGCCGCGACAGCTAAAAGATGAACCAAAGAGCATGCGTGGTTGGAGTGTAGGGGCATCCCTGAAAAACACCAACACTTGCATCACACACAGATCCAGCTTTGTTTGCTGGTTTAGAGAAGCTAATATTTAAACCATGACATGGAAAAAAAAAGGAAATTTTGTTGCCAGCACCCCATCCATGGGCAAAACATCTTGTGCCTATGAACTCAAATATCTTACCTCTCATTGCGAAATATAGTCCTGAAACAGTCTCCCAGTCCTTTATAGCTGTTAGGGTCACTGGTTCCCCTCTGAATCTGGAACCTACAATTACAATTAATAATGATGTCAGCAAATATTCAATACACCATTTACTGGGTATTGTACAAAGAACCTGAACAGTGTATTTCATTACGTCATCTAGTGTAATTCATTACACGCCATCTAATTAATGGAAGTCAATTAAGTAAATGTAAATGATTTCTATTTTGCAAATGCATTTAAAGTGTTTCTAGGTTGCATGTTGCGATAGACTGCTTCACAGTGGGTAAAATCTCTACAGTAACTGATATGTTTCTGTGACGCCAAATTGTGATTACCAAAAATGGTATTAAATGCTTCCTGTTAATGCTACTTGAAAAATTGAAATCATGCGAGACCTTTTCTCTAAAGATTATTTTTATGGTGTGGTATGTATATGCAAGGGAATATGTAATTACATTAAACTTACAATAATATGTAAACATTGTACAAATGTAATTAATTACTGTCTAAACACACTTTACTATTAAACACAGACTTTTTGTTGTACTTTTGAATAACCGACATCTAACATCAAAAGAAAATAAACAAAAATTAGCTTCTTAGAAACTTCAGTGCCTCAAACTTAATTCTTTTGCGTCTATTGAAAGTCAAACCCTTTCTTTCCAGGCCTTGTGTGCTCTGATCTCTAAACGTCTCTGTTGGTTGTTCCAGTCCCTCTAGCACAGTGGAGAAGTCAAACGTAGCCCGTATTAACACATCCGTTCTGATTAGCCTGAGTTCACCCCCAGGTCTTCTGAAAAAAATCTGCCACTAACATGCTAGAAACCTACAAGTAAGTGCTCTAGTGTTATGTGTACATTTGTAATATGACTTGAACATGTTTAGAGACTTTTTGTGGTTACAATCAAGCTATTAACTCACTAACTAATAAAGGTCATTAAGCTGTGTGTAAATATTAAACATGGAAGTTAACTGGGAGATAGCTACCACAGGATTTTACTGCTTCACCTTCTCTGGTTAATAATACAGAGGCATGGAGAGCTAATGACTGAATCAGACTGCACACATTTTTAAATTTTGTGTTTGTATTTTGGTACTCATTGGCCAACTGATACATATTCAGAAGCTTTGAAGCAAGATTAGTCTCTCATTCTTGATGCAAGCCAGTGTAAAATCAAAGGCATTTGGAACGAAAATGGCATTTGGACCAAACTCAGACTTTATGTGAGTGGAAGACCAAAACAAGGAGCGAGAGAGCATTTGGAGGAGGGGAGCTGCACAGGAGGAGAGGAGCAAAGATTCCCCTCATATGGCTTTGACTGCCAAGTCAAGAGGTCAGCAGCTAGTCGTCCAGGCGGGTGCCTGATGGGGCCATAAAGAGCCTTGGGTCCATCGGAGGAGGGGGTTACAGAGGTGATCGGCTTTTCATACTGCCAGCAGATGAACATCTTAGAGGGGTGTTCCCCAGCATCCCATTTTGTAGATTCCCAAATAGCTTGTAACCCATGCCTCAAAAACAGTTAAAGTGGCATCATAAATGAACGTTCAACACCATATTAAAGAGAGAAGAAAAGAGGCATGTTGAAAGGGCATGCGGTCTGGGGCGACACTTGGAGGGGAGCGTGCCAAGGGGTGGGGGCAAAGACCTGAAAGATTTAAGACCAGTGGAGCTTGTAAACAAATTTAAATCTGCCTTAATTAAAGGCACATGAGTGCAGGGTCAAGGATTGCAGTCCCATATTCTCCCACTGCCCAATGTTTAGTTTGCAGCCTAACTGTTGGAACCCGCATTGGCCCAGAGAGGATGGAGGGGGGTGGAGGTGTCAGGGCCGCAGTCCACTCTCTCAGCCCCTTGACTCCACACCTGACCTTGGGGTCACCTCATTTCCTCGTGTCCCTTGCCTACCCTGCCGTAAAAGCCTCGAACCAAACGCCTCGGCCCAGGGTGCGGGAGATAATGGGGAGGACATGAAGATCTCACTGCAGTGGAAGATGTCCCAGGACCTATGGGAAAGTATCGCTATCGCCGTCAGACTGCTCCAGCACACCAAGAACCTGGAAGACAAAGACTTGGTCCATGCAAAAGATCTTTGCTTGCATGGACTTTATATGGAGCTTCCGTATGGCAGATGAGGACCTGAGTGAAAAGTCCAGGAGGAGGAGGAGGTTAGAAACGTCAGCCGATCTGGCGACACAATTGGCTGTGGAGTCTGTTCTGTCATAAAGCCAGCAGACAGAGGCCCATGGGTTTTATTAAAAAGTCGGAGTTCTTGGTATCCCCCGTATTCCAGCTGCAGAAAGTGATGTACTCAGAGATCTCTGAGTGATGCCCTGGAGTTCATCAACGATCCCCTTAATACTCTGTACCCTGCTTTTACTAGACCACAGAGTCATGGACGATCGGGTGAGGGTGAAGGTAAGGGCAGGTCGGTGCTCCTTGGAGTCCGATGAGCGCTAGGGGGCAAATAACCCAGAGTCACTACCTGACCTCAAAGTCCCTGTAAAAGTGGAGCTCCTGGGCACCCAGAGTCAGAGGCAGCGAGGGGACGGGAGAACGCCCTCTTTGTATTTTTACAGACAGGCATGCAATGTTTGAGGGTCAGGCCAAGCACTAGAGTGCTGTCCCCTCCAAGACCCTGTTAGTAATGGCCCTGCTCCGACTCCAGCCGGGGCACTGCGGCGAGCTGGAGGACAAACCGATGGGTTGAGGCTCAAATAATGATGGTGTTAAAAACAGGCCTTTGAGAAAGGTGGAAGGTTACTGGGTTGATCAAAAGGCAAGGATTTGATGGCTTTGCTTTTAAAGGGGCAAGCTGAACTTTAAAAAAAAAAAAAAGTCTCTTAAATTTACCTTGTTAAAAACTGGGGTATTATACCAGAAAATCCAGGAATTGGGTGAACTGATTTTTGTGTAGCATACTGATCCAACAATAAGCCAAATCGAAGGGCATCCTGCAGCAGCTGGGAATATAACAAATCCTCCAGCCAGTCAGATGAAATAACCAAACAAAGGTCTATTAAAATGAAAATTAAACATACGACAAATGACGAGTCTTTTATCCATGGCAAAACACTGCAATAGATAGAAGGCAGAATATCATTACAATGAAAATGTCATTATAAAAAGACCGGGGGAGAATGAACCAGCTAGCTTAGCCCACCTCTGTGCTTTAGCCAAGTTTCTTATTTTGGCATCTTTACTCCCCATAGTTCAAATAACAGATGGGACACAATAGTTTAAACACTCCTTCAGTAAAGCCTTAAAATTCATTCTTTATCCGCTAAATCATTGTTTTTTTTTTTCCAGGTCATTTTAAACAGAACTTTTCATCAGTTGCTTAACAGGTTTTTCATAAGCTGCCCACGACCTTCATCAGAGGCAGATGCAAAACGAGCGCTGAGCACAGTGAGAGAGAAACAGAGCGTGGGGGTAAGGCTTCTCGCGCAAGATCTGCACTGCATAAGGAAATCCAGAAGGCAGCATTAAAAGGGAATCTAGTTTTTACAACCAAACAGTTAATTTTAATGAGTGCGATCATAAAGATGGCAGAAGTCCATTGCTATGGTACGTGAGGTTAAAAGCTCTTTCTAACCTAAATGATCCAATATGGCAAACACAGGTCTTCGATAAAGAAGACCTGCAGCTTGGAGGGAAATCACTCGCAAGACGAGACCTGCATAGTCCAGACACTCCTGAATATTCAGTAGCAACGCTTGCCTACAAAGTAGCTCGTTCGGATTTCAATATTTGCGTGCAGAGAGGGCCTATAAAAGAGACCTGGCAGACAGAAGGAGATAAAGGGGAGAGGGAGCGGAGAGGGGAAGTGATAAAGTCTTGGCGCTTGTGACACGGCAGGATCCTGGCGCTCGGTCCAGGATGAGAGTGGCTTGGGTTTCAGCTGCTCTGCAGGCCTGCTGGACACACTGAGAGTGGGCTGGTGAAAGGAGTACAAGAGAAGTGCCAGAACCAAAGAGCTCCACTCCTGTTACTGGGCAGAAGCTGAACATTTCACATAAATCACTGATGTCTTGCAAAAGTGCTTCTGTTCTGGCTTTGTGCTTGCCAACTTCTGGATGAGTTCACTCTAAACGACTGTGTCATTTTATGTGTTATCTTCTTAACGTATGCAGTAGATAATGTCATGGTTTCAAATGAATTGCTAACAATTAAGCACATTTAAAATAGTCAGGGCCAGTCCCAGGTTAAGCCTAGATTAGGACTAAACTGCTGGGCCAGGGGTAGATTATGACAGGAAACCAGTTTTTAGTCTAGGTTAAAGTTTCATCTAGGAAACAGGCCATCAGTGATGAAAGAAAGACACACAAACACACACACACACACACACACACACACACCCCAGGCCTAAATAAGAGTGGCCAAACCAGGGATAGCTTTGCTCTGCCCAGAAAGGTCATAACCGCTTTGAAGTGAGGAAACGACCAGCGATATCAGAGACCCCCGCGATCAGCAGGCGACCGGCGACCATTACTCAGGCAGCCGGGACCCCGGCAATCGCAGGGCCGAAACCCGAGAGCCCCGCGTTACAGCTTTGCTTTCCGCTCGTCAACCCTCCCCATCTACCCCGCAGGAGCGCAGCCCAGCGAGACGCAGCGCACGGGGCCGACTGCTGAGGCCGCTGGGCCCCCAGCAGACGCTGGAGACAAACGAGTTTTCATCAGGCACTTTACTGCTTCTCTAAAATGGCTCATTTCAGCACACTAGGAACCTTCTGGCTTCAGTTCGAGGTTTTCGCAGTATAACGTGTTTGGGGTGTTTGGGACACCCAAACACCTCCTCCTGGCGAACCTGTTTAATACCGGCTCCTAATATGCAGTGGCAGGCGCGGCTGCAGGAGGCCCTGCAGCCTGCAGAGGACCCATGGAGACGTGGCTTCTTGCCTGGCAGCCAATGAATGATCAGCAGTTGTTGGTTAACCACAAGCGCACAGCACAGTGGCATTTTTCCTATATCTGCATCTTAAATTGCCTGCATGCCATTTAACCATTGCTTAAAATATTATATTGAGCAATGCTGCATCTCAGGCCATTCTGACAGCTCTAAACACACACACACACCACACTGTTCTTCACTGGGAGCACAAGACACGGTAGGATAGAATCAGGAGATGAGGGTGGTGTGGCTGAGCACCGTGCTGCTTTACTGAGCCAGATCAACTTCCAGGCCGGAGAGCTTTGAGCCCTGCTGGGTAAGGACTGGCTGAGAGATTCCATCCAGGGGCGAACTGGGGTTCACGCAGCAGTTGGGGGGATCGGGGGAAGGAAGCTCAGAGGCTCATCTCTCCATTCCTCGGACGTCATCTGGCAGAGCGTCTGACTAAAACCTCTTCCACTCCCACCCCTGCTCATCTCCGCGCGTCCAGCTCAGACGCACTGGGATCAGACAAAGGCAGAGTCGTCCCTGCGAGGGGTAATTCTGCAGTTCTCCAGTCACCCACTGGTGAGCAGACTGGTCTCCTGTGCTTCCACAGAGGCCGGGCACAACAACCCATACCTGCCATAGCACAAGTGACAAACATTCTGCAGGGTTGGAGGAGGACCTGCAGAACCTGAATTTTATTTTAGTGAAAAGGTCTGATATGAAACCTCTTTTCAAATGGGTAATGACCTTCATTACCTTTTGTATGCACTGAGTTACTTTATTAAGCTGATGCAGAAAGCAGTGGCAAATTCTCACCCTTTCAAAGAATAAAAAATAAACAATAAAACCTCTTTCTGAACTCTGTGATTAATCAAATAAAGCAAAATAAATCAAATAATATGTCCTGTTATTTGAATTGTACATACATTAGAACTCCATTTACTGAAGGTATAAACATAGAGTCACAAAAAATAAAGAAAGTAATCCCATTCGTGTTTAATGCACCATTTTCATAAAATACATTTGAGAATTTCAGTTTCATATAAAAACCACACACATCTTTCAACTGTGGCACAGAAGTATGTCTGCATCTCAGAAAATACTGAAGACCAGACAGAAGAAGTATCTAAGACCTGGTGACACTGAGCGTTTAGACACAAGCAGAAATATCTGAAACTCAGGAACAGAAAATAGCTTATGCTGGGAAACCATCACATAGAGATAAGAGAGAGAACAAAGACTGAAGCTGATACAAGCCATGGCGAAGTTTTCAACTGATGGTGTGAAAATGGGCAAAGGGAAGGGGGCGTGTACATCCTGGCCTGAGCCCGTGGGAGGGGCCAAGGGCGTGTTCGGAGGTTGGGTGAGGCCAGATCAAGAGCAATCTGGACTTCCTCCTGGTCTCTAATGAGAGCAGCAGTGAGGCCAGCGGGCTGATCAGAGTCAGATGGGGCGCCCCTAGTGCTCCGCCCCCCTGCCGAAAGTGCCGCCCGACACCCTTTGTTACCTCCAAGTGAGCTGAGACCAGCCCATGAACCATGTAACTAGGCGGTTTCCAGGTTAATGAAAAGCTGTAACTCCGGTCCCACTGTCTCCATGCAAGGCTAACGACACGCCATCGCCCCCTGACTCCACCCGCCCCCACCCTCAAACGCATCCACCTTTAAAAAAAAAAAACCCCTACCCAGAAAGGAGCACCTTTGAGATGGACTGATCCTGTAACTGATCAGTACCTCACACATCATATGAATTCTGGAGAAGAACTGTTAAGAGATGGTTGTGTATGTGCATACTTACATACACACTATATATGTACATTTTTGTGTAAAGGTGGCGTGTATGTGTTTGTGTATGAGAGAGAGTAAGAAAAAAGGAGACATTATATTACATTACAGTAGAACATATTACAGTCCCTTCAGAGCCACATATCTCCAGTGCTTTCGTTTGCAGGGGTAAAACATTTTGTCAGGTTTCCCTCTGGAAAAACCCTTTGATTCTGCCAAGGCGGCTTTGTTGAAGAGAAAGAAAGAAGGCAGGGGGGGGTTTGCACCAGTTCGCATCCAATTTGGAGCAACGGACATTAAAGCGGCAGCCAGGTACTAATAAGAGTCAGTATCAGAGAGGAGGTGTGCTGGGGACTGACCCCCCCACGGCTGAACCCCTTCTGCTAATACATTTCAGCTCTACTCACGCTGCCAATTAGCCTGGTAGCATGCTTTAGGAGAAAAGGAAGGAGGTAGGAGAGAAAAAGAGAAGTGCGGGGGGGGGGCATGACTAACAGGCAACCAGAACTGCACAAATAGTCCGATCTCCGCTTTGCTGCACAGAACTGTGGTGGAGGCTCTTGCCTTGCAAAATATCAGTTCTGCATCCTGAAATCAACAAATTATAGAGGATTACGTTTCAAAAAATTTGAAAGCACAAATGCAAGCATGGGAGACAGCCATGCACACACTAATGCACGCTCACACACACACACACACACACACACACACACAGATTGCACACGTTGTTACACATGTCTCCTTCACACACAGCCCAAGTAAATAAAGCTGCCATGTTTTAATGGGGCTTTTACCACTTTTTAAGGAAGCACGTTACAAAGAAAATAAAGCGTGCACTTTTAACCCTGACCTTGTGAAGAGAAAGTCGCCTAGCTGTGGCCTTACCTGTAATAAAGCCCATATCTTAAGCACAAGGCCCTAAATCACCCGTCAGAGCTCTGGAGTATCACGTATCCCTTTGGCAAAGCCTGAGTGCTCAGTCTAGTTACATCTCCTTCTGGTTTTTTTTCTCATTCAATGTGCAAAAAACATCTATTGCCTTTTATATACCTCAAATGAAAATTTATTTACTGAAAAATGACAGTGGTAAAACACACGTGTGTCTGTGTCTGTGTGTGTACGTGTACATGTGCATGAGAGAGTGTGCACATGTGTGTGTGGGTGTGTGGACGTGTGTATATATGTGTGTGTGTGTGTGTGTATGTGTATGCAGGTGTGCTTGTTAAAGCACATATCAGGGTGTGCGGGCGGGCGCTTGTGTTGGCGGGAGAGCCGGGGTCTCGGTGAGCTGCAGAGTGGCTGTAAAGGTTTAGGACCGGCCCACGACCTGTTTACTACCCGCTGAGGCTCTCTGGGTTGAGCAGCCCGATCACCCTGCACGACCAATCCGAAGGGAAACCTGCGCAAGCATCTGCCATGCTCCCATCACAGTCCTCCAATTAAGTTCATGTTCCTCTCAGATTTATGACCACAGGCTCCGATTGAGGATCGGGACTAGACGGGATAACGAGTTAACAAGGTTAGCAATTGTCAAGCATTAAAAACAGTGCTTGAACATTCAGGATCGAATGGGTAAATGATGCATTTCATTTTCCACAAAATGGTTTAGGCTCTTGGCACCAGTGCCCATGGTGGAAAAGGCCTGGCCATCTCAGCACTGTACAGCCAGAGAAAGAAAACAAAAACTGCATGGAAAGCACTAATAAATACAGGGTTGGCTGGTCCCCGTAGGACTACAGAGAACTGATGGATAGAACTGATCTAGGAGGAAAATTAGGGTGTGCTTTCGTTTACCTGGTCTTCACTACATCCAATGGGTGCATCAGACAAATCTCCACCAAACCTACAGAGGAAACAAATAACTTGAAATGCATGAATAATTTCCCTCACTGTTTTTGTGTAACAAAAGCTAACATTTAGCTTTTTAAAAAAACATTTAGTGTTTAAAATCGAATGTAATTACACAATAGGGTAATGGTTATGGTGTTAATTATTTTCTGTCTTCAAATCATACCAAACCACAAGATTTATTAAAGATGCAGACCATAGAACTTGAGCTGAATCTTGCCAAAAGGAAAACAGCTCTGTGGTTTAAAAACACAGTCCGCAAATATTTCACCACATAAAAAACCAGGGGGAATTATATACCAAGATCCATACATTTGTAAATACGAATAAAGAGTCACAGATTTTGGCAAACCATATGCTCACGTGTCGGACGTGTGTGTGCGTGTTCGCCTGCCACGAGCAAACGGTGGGGGGTGGGGGGGGGGGGTTTCCTGTACACGAGTGCCCCAACCTCATGTCCAACTGGAGCCGCGTTACCAGGCATCTGGACTCACCGCCCGCGTCCCACTCTTCCTACAGGGCCCTCCGCTGCGACTGTAGAGCGCATGGTGGGGCCTCTCGGCACAAAATGGCCTCAACGCTGTGCAGCTAACGCCTAACCTGCGTTCCACTGATATCATGCATTTTCTGCGCGCAGGAGTAATGACAGCTCGGAATTACCACTTAGATTACCACACGGGGAGTAGGCCACAAGTAATTGGACAGAGGCAGGTTTTTTGGGGGGGGTTGTTTGTTTTGGCTGTGTACTCTAGCACATCGGATTTGAAACAAAACGAATGCCTGCTTCAGCGTCAGCTGCTCCTGTAACTCATCCGGGAGAGCAGGTAGGGCAAGGTGTTCTACACCAAGCTTAGAACTGATGTAGGAGCACACATACCATCCTACTAATAAATATGTAAGCATGCTGTAAATATAAACGCCACCTTTAGTCAATTTGCATCTATATTGGGTCGACTATGTAGGATGTGTAGGATTTCTTTATGTCTACATAAAGAACGAAAAACTGTCTTTTATAGACAGTTCCCTCCCAATTTCAAAAGACCATAAGCAATTGTAAGTCACGCTCCTCTGCGGGTTCTTTGCCTTCTGTGTGGCTCTATCATGTTATTAGGCAGCTAACAGAGGATGTACAGGTGACTCTGCACCTGAAGCCTACCTTTGTTAGCTCTCAAGACCAAGGCTGTCATAACACTGCAAAACCAGAATCAATCAATCGATCACAGACACAGCTGCAACATCACAGGTGTCCAAGTCGACTTTTAAAAAGCAAGACTTGAGCAATAAGTAAAGAGCAAACCACCTGGCAGGCCAATGACTGCAATGGACAACTGAAAAAACAGTCAATCAAGAAGAGAAGGAGGTGAGCAGGAAAAGAACCCTACTCAGGGTACTATCCACCATCCAGGGTGTAGGCAGAGGTGTGCCCAAGCGTACAACAAAGAGGAGAACCCTCCCACCCAACACTCCCCAGCAGGACCTGGAAGGCATGGAAGGCATTTTCTTAAGACACAAACCAATGGTAACCTGCAAGAACAGAGAGGCCACAGCTGTAGTAGATGTTAGACTTGACTCCCACCTCATCGCTTGTTCGATCAACTTAATCACAGGAACTGAACTTCACTAAGTAGGCATTTCACTTAATGAAGGCAAGAGTGAAATCAACAACACCCCAATCGCCTGTACAACCAAGCACTGAAGATGACTACATCATATGACCTAGTGAAGGACCACAGACTTGCTTATGAATGAAATATGGGAACTATATATGAAAAATTAAAATCTAATTTTAATCTAATATTTAATCTAATCTAATAATCTTTTAGACTCAGTGGTGGTGGTTTTATTGTATTTCTAAACACAGCCGGATCCAAATGCAGTTGTTTGCGGATCAGCAAAAAACAGGAAGCATGTAACGTGCCAAATTACCAGCGCATCAACTCTGTAGGCACGACAGGACAGAGGCTGGTCAGCTTTGCGTGGCAAATAACGCTCATTTCACACTGGGTAAGGCAACAGTTGGCACCGTTCTCCCAGCAGTTCCCACGCAGATCAGGTTCCAGTGGGTGAAAACTGAACAATGGTTGAAACTCTATCTGTGTTGGATACTTGCTATGTAAATAGGTATTAGTCGTTTTGGATCGCTCTGCACCATACACGGCACAGCCGTGAGGAGCTGGCGAAGGTGCGACTGTTCAAACAGAGGATGCAGATAAGTGTGATCTCCCCCAGTTAGGAGGTCAAAACCAAGGAAAACTAGGGAACAGAGGTGCTCTTTCTCAAACAAGCGGCTAAACTTCGATTCTCAGTGCCACTCTGTCATTGACTTTAACGGCTTCCCTCACAGATTCCTCTATGTGTACACAGCTGTTCAGGAATACGGCCCTCGTTCTAATTTTCTCCATTAAATATATTGTCTATAAACGAGACACTGTCTCCTTGGGGGTTTTCCAGGAAAGTAATTATCAGGAGAAATACCAGAAAAGAATTACAGTTCAGGGCTCTGTCCTAACCTGGGCACGGCTAGCTTATAGTGGCACTCGTTCATGAACCAGAGGTTCACACAAAAGTAGCAAAGGTAAATCTCCTGACAAGAAACATCCAAAAATCTCAACAGAAATGGCATATTCCTGAAGTATGGCTGGAGCTAGGAGGTAAGCGCAGTAGCTAGTTCTCATCTTTTCAGTTACTAATTATTTGACAGCGTGGATTAGACAACAAAAAAAGTACAACTGACTGGGTCATAATCCCTCGTTTCTCCCAAGGGTCGACAATGCAGGAAGGTTCATCATTAATTAATCATGGCTAACAGAGCGCCTCAGGGGAATACACATAATTTGGCAATCTCAGAAGAAAAATACGTTCCATTAACTCACTCCGTCCGTCTAAAAGAGAAGCAAAGGTGCAAAAAGTATCTGAGGCCTGGGAAAGCCGTCAACACAAACTGCTGGAAGAACGGTGCCCTCTCAGACCTCCGACAACATTCTTCAGGCTTACAGATCTCCAATGGAACAGGCAAAATTGAACAGGGTGCGTGTGTGTGGAGAATACACCATAACTGTGTCGCACAACAGACTGCTTAGCAAATCTAACTGAAACAATAGTGCAGTTTCTGTTATTACTAGAGTCAGCCTAGCTAGTGCGCGTGATAAATATTCGCCTCTCTTTAATATGGTCTGCGTCTCAAAACGCGCTGCCGGTGGCTAGCTGAGTGCTGGATCCTCTTCCAGGGGAAGCTCTTTAACCACTCATCTGTTCGAGAGAGTCCAGCTGAGGCGCTGGATCAAAGGACCAGAGCAAAGAGAGAGGCCACGGGAACCTGTCACTCATTTGGTCCTAATGAACTCCATCTTAGGGGAGAAGCTGCCCTTCTTAAGTGCCGGCCAAGAGTTATCGTCTCCCTCCGAAATGGGGGAAACACACAAACAAGGTGAAAAGAGGCAAAGATAAAGCACGGTCATTTTTACTGTTCCATATGGATGGGTTTAAAACGGGCAGGAAGGGGGAGGGAGGGGCTGTCGATGGGGAGTTAGGCCAAAAAAGATCACTACAAGGGCAAATGAATCGCTGAAACTGAACGCGAACTGCAGGGCGCATTTCAGCACTGGTTAAAGCTCCAGGTAGCCAGCTTGCATCCAGTGAGGAGTGGGGCATTTGCTACAGCAGCCAGTGGAGCCCGGAGCCCGGAGCCCTTAGCACCCAGAGGGGCCTGAACACTGGGCCAAGCTGAACGCATGCGAATGTGCTTCCAAAAGCAAAGGCAACAACTAATGCTCAGAAGGACAACAATCACCAAACTGCACAGCTAAAGATCAGAAGAGGATCATTTCACACATTATCAGGCCATAATTCAGCCGTGAAGCTACACCTCTAATGACACAATCGAGTCTAAGCACACGTATGGATGTTGCTTGTTGTATCTAGGCAACGGACGCTGCATTTCAGCAGTTTGGCCGTGACCTCGTGAAGTACGTGAAGTATTTATGACTGCATAATTTTCACATCACCGGATTCTACAGTGCGACTGAAATGCTTGCATTTCCTCCAGCCTTTTTAAAAAATGCAAACGAGATATTTATTTAGGATCTTGAGTGTGATGAGAGATTTGACCTTAGCAGTCTACAGTTTCATCAAGTATTTATTAAGGGTGGATACAAATGTGTTCAGCGATGCATGGAATTGAAAAAATTGGATGTTGCTATTTTGACAGTGCATGTCGAGTAAATGAGCCTGCACCTCCAGCACCACATCACATAGTTTATAGAAGGCAAAAGCAGCTAGCAATACACCTATACTACAGAATAACCCTATACTACAGAATAACCCTATACTACAGAATACACCTATACTACAGAATAACCCTATACTACAGAATAACCCTATACTACAGAATAACCCTAGCTATACACCTATACTACAGAAGAATCGTATACTACAGAATAATCCTATACTACAGAATAACCCTATACTACAGAATAACCCTATACTACAGAATAACCCTAGCTATACACCTATACTACAGAA
>JAOXYF010000011.1:3065488-3079728 GCA_028565775.1 Sternarchorhynchus goeldii
TGTGTGTGATCTGCTTTTTTTTATACAAAATTAAACAACTGAATGAACGTCCTCCGAGGCCGGTGATTCCATCATTTCGCCAGGGGTTGTAGAAGAGAAAGGCATGGGTTAAATATGCAAATCCTGGTCTAACTGATATTAACAAAGCCATGCCCTTTTTCTACAGAATCCTTATTCATTCTCAGGAAAACACAACCATGAAGGCTTGACACCTTGTCCAACATCTTCTGTAATGATGGACAACAGTAGTGGGTGAGTACACACACACACGCACACACACACACACGCACACACGCACACACACAAAGTAATTTTTTTAAAGCGATTTTGGAGAGGGCGAGGCTGGGCTGTCAGACCTCTCTGCCTAGCCTCCTGGAGGTGTTGTGGGCTCAATTCAACGAAACGCCAGTGACGGGAGGAGAAAGGAGGTGCCTGCCTGATGAGCCGTGGGAAGAGCTCGCACCGTGGAGGTTGGGTGAAGAGTAGGTAGGGCCTCTCTTTTGTGAAGGGGATTGGCATAGAATATTATACATCTGATCCTGTGTATAAGCATAATTAAGTTTAAATTGGCTTTAAACTACTGAGAAAAATTAAGAAATAAGCGAGACCATAAGAGTTCAACGCATTTAAGAGGAGAAAAATACCACTCGTCTCTCTTGCCATTACAAACTGGGTTCTTGTATTAAGTACCAAACTCGCTGTGCCACGGAGCTCCTTTCCCTCCTGCCTCCATCTTACCATGTGGATGCTGAACTTCCCAAGCAGGAGATTCTGGGAGAGACAGAATCCTGGCTTTCTAGGATCTGCGCATGGCATCGAGACTCGCCCCGAAGAAAACCTCAAAAACCCAGATAAGGTAGAGCGATGTAAAGCAGTCACCGCTGACCGTTCCTGGTGCCACATCCGGAAACAGACAGGAACATGCCAACTATTTACATACCATCTTCCACAGAAGGGCATTCCATGGGCACTCCATGCTGGGGCAGGGGGCGGGTCACTGTCTAGCCAGTCCTCTCCTTCCTGTCGGACGCCTGATAAGTCTGCCGCTCATTAAATGTCTCAGACGGGTCACAAATTAAGTGGATTATTCTTGTCGGCATGGCGATGCCCTGGGGTAAAGCAGCCGTCTGAGCTTATCCTGGATTATTAAATAATGCCATCACTGGGTTTAGATGTAATTAGTATCCACACACGTTTATGTGTTTTGTTATTTTTTTTGTTAAAGCATAAAATCAAGGTAGTTATCTTATTTTCTACATTGCTCTTTTATTTTAATCTAGAAAAGGTAAATTCAAAGCGTTAATCTGAACACTAGAGAAATAAATAAGAGCTTGATAAAGCTTGGACAACCATTATAATGTACCTCCTGCTTTGCAGTGTGAGTTTAAGTGTGTGTGGGTTGGTCATCTCTCACAACAAATCACTCAAGATGAGCTGTGTCATTACTGTCACCTAGTGGACGGTGGAGAGACATAAAGAGAAACTAAAGAAGCAGGAGTGTACATGCACTCACATACATACGTACACACACACCCACGCATGAACAAACGCACACTCATGCAGCCAAGCACACACACACACACACACACGCATGCACACGATTACACACACACACAACAGGAATGGTAGAAATTAAACCAATATGCATTTACTGTGGAATGACTTGGTTGACCTTTCAACAGGTCTTCATTTAATAGACATTATGACTAACTACATCATCTGTTGTGTGTGTGTGAGCATGCATGTGGGTGCATGCACACTGGAAGACAGGTTATCCTGGGGAGTTGGACTTGCCAAGGAATGTGAAAGAGAAGATGAAAGCCGTTGTGTTTGTTTTTCTTGAACAACACTAAAAACACTGCAGATTTGTCCTCACCCGTTTACCGTATTCCTCCGTCTAAAGCACTACCAGGTCAGAATATGAAGCAAGAAGGAAATTTATAGAGAAAATACATTTCCTGTGTCTCGCACAAAAAGAACCATTCCGTGTGACCGTGCATTTATCATCAGTTGGGATAAAGTGGAAACATCCGGAACCATGCGGCATTGAATATTTGCCCCCTCACAGGGTTACATTCAGCTCCACGCAACCAGGCCAACAGCAGCAACGGATCTGTCCGGCGCTTCCGAAACGCTCACCTATAGTCCATAAAAGCTGATAATGAAGCCAATTATGAGCCAAGAACAGCAATAATAGACATTTTGTGGGGCAGTAAATTCTTTAATTACTTGTTAACACCCCCATGTCTCTCTGGACAAGTGCAGGGCAGGGGAGTAGGGCCCCTGGAGGCCCCTGAGCCTGAGGCAGGTGGGGCAAGAGAGATTCACCCCTGCTATCTCCCTGGCTCAGCATGCATGATCGGACCGTGCACTTCCAGCGTGGAGGGAGAAGGGGCTCCCCCGGAGCCAGCGAGAGGACATGGGAGAGGGGGAAAGGAAGCAGCGTTTAGCCTGCCTGCCTGCAAGGTGCATATGCAGATGAGGATGATGGAGAAGAACAACGGACATTCTTAGGCAGCGATACAATCTTCTGCTTCTCTGGGGACCAGGAGAGGAAAACGCGAGCGTTACAGGCAAGCACGCACGCAAACACACACACACACACACACACACACACACACACACACAAACACACACACACACACACACACACACACACGATCACTATGCTTTGCATCTGTTTGTGTGCACATGCCTCAGTACTGCAGTTAAGGAGGTGAAGGTGTTAGGAGATGCTGTGTGTTGGGTCGTGTACCTCCAGGACCAGGGTAAGAGCACTTTGGTGCATGTTCCTGAATCCCCCCCACCCAAGTTCTAGCGTGAGAGACTGAAGCAGGAAGCCATTACTGAAGTGTAAACGCATTCAGCCAGCAGTGGCCAAACATAGGAGAAACGTTTCACCACCCTGCTTCTCTGAGCAACATGAACACCCCCCCACTACCACCAGCACACACCGCCATGCTTAACACCCACACACCCACCCACACACATGCACACACACCTTCAAAGCTGTGGGACTTTGCAGGATTCTCTCCCCTCTCTAAACACACATACTCTCTCTCTCTCTCTGTTTCCACATATTATATACGCAGCACTGGGCAGGCACAGTGGTGGTTTAAAGCTGATGAGATCAGCTATTATGTTACACACAGCGGCAGTTTGAAGCAGTAATTATGTAATCAGCAGTGCGGCCCTGCCACTGCTCGTGCGCAAGCGTTCAGTGTTTCTGATCACACCGTCCTGAACGTCTCTGATCAGCAGGGCACTTCACCATGGGCACCTCTCTCCGAGCACCCTGGGGGGGGGGGGGGATCCATTCAAACTTAGACTTTAGCACCCATGACCTCCCACCAACACAGACACCCATCCAGACACATCCACAATCCCAGCTACAATAAGCACAAACGCAGGGTAGAGGAGCACAGCAAAGTTCCTACACAGGGCAGACTTACTCTTAGCTTAAAAATAAATAAATAAATAAAAATACTTGCTCCATCCTGCCAACATGCCCATGTGTTCCGTTTCATCTGATGCTGCTGCTCTGAGTCAAGAAGGAGACCTCTCTGGTTGACCAAAACGAGACAGGCTGCCTCTCCGTCCTCCGGACCCACGCCCGGCTTACATTATATCCCACAAGAGAGAAGTGTTGGGGGGGGGGGGAGCAGGACAGTGACGAGGCCAGCCCAGCAGCACCCCCCCCACCCCCCACCACAGCCGCTGCTCAAAGGAACCACTAATGAAATTCAGCATCACGCATGAAAACAAGCGGCATAAGTCTGTAATTGGAGGGCCACGCTTGTAACGCGGGCTGCGCTCCAGGCCGGCCGATTACACCCCAAGGCTCAGGTTTTTTCTTTTTTTTCCATCTAGCAATTTGTCAAAGGAATGGAGAGGAGTGTTCAGAACTGCCAGGGTGAAATTGTTCGTACGGCTGCGGTATTTTGCCGGCGGTAGAGGCGAGGGGGCCGGCGTGTGAAAGCGGGCGGCTCAGAGTGGAGAGATGGTCGAACAAATCAAAACACACACACACACACACACACACACACACACACACACACACACACACACACACACACTCACTCATAATTACACAACAGAGCACTTGGGCAGGCTGCTCGGGAGCCTGAAATAGCTCTGAGCTTTGAACGAAAATGAGTGAGCGGCCTCCGGAGCGCATGGCACTGCTGTGAACGTCCGGGACGTCTCGACTTTTAGAGCATAAAGGTATTTCACACTACACAAAATTTGATTCTTCTCCCCCAGCAAACAGACATCTGTGACAACTGCAGAGTGACAGAGTTGTGTGTGATTAGATTTTATTTTTTGAGGGTGGGTGGGCAGAGAACAACTATCAGTGACCTGCACTAATTCACTAAAAAGATGTAATGGTGGTGATGTTTAACAGACAGCGCCAACAAGGTGGGGGATGGGGCGGCTATGGGAGAAAGAATCGCTGTTTGTCTCTTTCGGACAGATGTGGACAATGAACTCTTGACACAATCTAGGTCCCTGTATGTTCAACATGTGTGTCCGTTACTCTCTATGGTGGTGGAGAAGAGAGCGTGTGTGTGTGTGTGTGTGTGTGTGTGTGTGTGCACGCAGAAGATGAGGGGAGCAGCAGGATATGCTGCGATCTGGGAGGTTAGCTGTAATGACACACACGGGACAGATAAGCTTCCTGTCTGTCAGAGATCCATCAGGGAGCCTCTGATATACAGCCTTCACTGACCAGCACGCATGCCCCATACCCCAAGCAAAACACACACACACACGATACATATGTATACTGGCTTTGTGAGAAGCATTCAGTTCACCACACTGCTCAACCTTTGCAAGCTGTCTATTCTGTGTGTATGCCAATGAGATGCATGTAAAAAAAAAAAAAAAAAAAAAAAAAAAAAAAAAAAAAAATTTTTAAGTGGGTGTGGGTGTGTACACAGCAACCTCTCAGTGACACCCAGCATGTCATGGCCTGTTGGTCCAGGATAGGGAGCGAGAAGATGGACAGATCCATTAAACAAAATGTCACCCGCAAACACAACAATGATTAATCACGCGTCGCAAATTATAAGCACCTGTACGGACTTCCCTTCCCCCTCCGACAGGCTTTCACTCTCGCTTACTTCAACAGACGCGCGCTTCACTTTCTGTCTGCCTCGCTTTCGATGACAAGGCCCTTTATGCACGCATGCGCAAACTCCCCCCCACCCCGACTAATATTTAAGTGAAGGAATACTTATGTCAAAATAAGGTTTGATAAATACATCGAGACATTTACAACTCCCCTCCCCTCGATATAAAAAGGGGAGCGGGGGGGGGTTTGTATTACATTAACTTGTGCGCCAGGTATTATTATTCCACAATCGAGGTACTTTTGGTACCTTCGTTTGAGCTTCTCGGGTCTTGCTTACGTGTCACAGCAGACGAAAACGGAAAGGCTCGCAGCCCTGCTGCGGTAGCGCTGTTCAGCTAATGAGCTAAAGCAGAGTTCAGCAGCTGCGGCGGAGGGGAACAGAGAGAGACTCTCTCCAGACACCTGAGTTCATTATGCCAAAGCAGGGCTAACGGACGGACGGCCTCACGCGAGGAAATGGCAGCGTGATTAATCGGGGCTAAAATAAGGCGCGCGGGCAGTTCCCCTGCCCCAGTTAAACCAGTCGCCTACCATCAGGTTGAAAACCCCAGAGCCTCCACAGCACAAACCAAATCCCGCCCATCACACGCGCACACCCTCATCACGCATTATACACCTCGTTATATTCACACACAAGTTCACATGCATTTATGTAAGTAAATGAGCAAAAACGACATATACACGAGTGAGGTTTTGAAACCGAACCTGTGCACAACAACAGAAAAAAAGTTAAGGCTTTCTGATTCTGTCCCGAGTGCTCACACTCGTAAGACATTATGATACACATTTACAACACATACACACAGACACACACAGACACACGTACACACGTACACACACACTCTGAGCCTGGAGGGAATGTGTTTGTCTCACTCACATAAAAGAGAAAAATCTATTAAAAGGAAAAAAGAACATATGAGTAAAAGCCTGAAAGAGAAAGTGTGTGTGTGTGTGTGTGTGTGTGTGTGTAAAGGAGGGGGGGGAACACACAGAGGCCCCAGGTACCTGCCTGTACAGTCCCTACTCTCCAAATGTTTATTTTGGACCAGACTGGCAGCCAACTGGTTGCAATTGACCCTCTACAGGGACGAGTTAGAGACAGAACATGAAACTTTCCCTTCTGGGAGAGAGAAAGATGGAAAAGCCACACACACACACACACACTATGTGCGTGCGCGTGCAAACGGCTCAGATAGCATGCATGCTTACACATGCTACGGAGCTACAAAGACAAACATATGTGTAAAGGAAAAGAATTAAATAAACAGAAGAGTTGACTAGCTTGCACACCACATTTGAGTGTAGCAAAAGCACAAGCAGGTCATCACATGTAACAGTACGGCACATGAACACTTCACTGGTAGTAATTCTCAGCATCAGAATTATCGCATGTTTCTGATGAGTGCCTGGAAGAACTGCTCATTTAAACAAAAAAAAAAAAAGACTTTTTAGTTGCTGCTGACATCACTGAAAAGTAAAATCATGTCATATGAGAAACATCAAATGACCATATATAGTAATCTGAGGTTCTTTAAGAAGCTTCAGTTCTATTTGTAGCATAATATGTATATTCTCAGAGTAGAGCTGACTGTAGGACATTGTCCTAAAAGTAAAAGAGAGCCACTTGGTATGTTGTTCTTGGTGATGCGTTGTTCCAAAACCACTGTTATAGTCTCTGAAAGTGTAAAAATGCATCTGTACTGGGTTTGCGTTAGCAATCTGTTTTTTTCAATA
Organism: Sternarchorhynchus goeldii; assembly: GCA_028565775.1. Lineage (NCBI taxonomy): Eukaryota > Metazoa > Chordata > Actinopteri > Gymnotiformes > Apteronotidae > Sternarchorhynchus > Sternarchorhynchus goeldii. Next base: position 3,072,357 of record JAOXYF010000011.1, read on the forward strand.
CAAACATAACGTTTACATTATATTTACATATAGAGCACTATGTTACCCAACAGTTTACACTTTAAATAATTGTACAGTTACATTTTCAAGTGTTTTGCTAATTACCTATTATTTTATTGTAACTTTTATTGTGTGCAGTCAGATGTTCCCAAAACACCATTTAATTAATCAAAACATTTGTGTCTACTAACAACAATTAATCTGGTCCTAATAATGCAAACCTTACAATGAGTATTCATGGTTATTCACCAGCAGCAGGACAACGTATGTTACAAACAAGCCATATCACAATACTTTAGTAATCCGTCCTTGTCGTGCACTCCTGTGTATCTCAAACACCACAACGAATGTTTCACTCTTTTGATTAAATGCAGCCCATTTGTGAAGGATTTATGGTACCGAAAAAAATGGAAAAGCCAAGACATGGTACATTTACCTTCCCACAAGTTTGAAAACATCACAGATTCTGTTTGTCTACTGTGATTGGGGGGTTAGCACGTGTTTAGTCAGTTAATGTAGGTCAGTTTATTTCCGCCGGCACATGTGCACATTTAGCATTTAGCATCTAGCAACACAGGACTGAAATTATCATGGCCCTTTCTGACCAATGCAAAGGATTGTGGGGGTTTTTCTTCCTCCTAGGACCTCCACCAGGTCTGATGGTTTGTGTGAGATGATTAACAGATCCTTGGATTCTGATCATGAGCAGCACAATAAGCACTGGGCCAGTGGCAACTGGAGCAAGCAGAAGTGCAGCAGCAGCAAATGAATGTTAAACCTCAGACAATGACGGAGCCAAACTACACCACCAAGATCCCTCTCTCCAAACTACACCACCAAGATCCCTCTCTCCAAACTACACCACCAAGATCCCTCTCTCCATATTCATGAACCAGCCCAACTCACCAGAGCGTAGGGTGAGGAGAGTGAGAACGAGAGAGAAACAGACAGAGGTAGAGCGAGACAGAGAGAGAGAGAGGGAGCGAGAGAGACAGAGAGAGAGAGGGCCAGAGGGAGAGAAAAAGAAGGAGAGAAAGAGATGAGAGGGCCAGCTTTGGGAGAGAAAACGAGGGATGAGAGTGGCAGAGTGCGGAACTGGCCACGCAGACTAAATAAAACCTCTTAATCCTCATAAACTTCTCCATATGAGAATTACATCCCTGCCTGTGTAGCGAATGGAACTCATTTGGAGGCTCAAACATGAGCAGAGCCACTCCTCCCATAATGGGCTCTGTGTTCCTGTGAGGGCCACTGTGACGCTCAGGCAAGCCCACAGCACCGGCCCAGCCGAAGAGCCGCTGACAGACCCAGCTCACCGTGAAAAACGTCCTGGGAAATGGAAATGTAGGCCTTGGAGAATGATGACATTATTACAGGGTGTGCGGGCGAGCGTGCGTGTGTGCGCGCACGTGTGTGTGTGTGATGACATTGGCACTGTCTTTTGCACGGCAATCTGAAAGAATCACAAGCATGAGCTGGAATAATGAATGTTGTGTTTTAAATGCTGGTTACCACACACACACACACACACACACACACACACACACACGCAAACACACTCGCGCAAACACAGATACACATGTACACACACGCACGCACGCACACAGTCCACCTGAGCTCAGTGGCTCGTCAGGGAGAGGAAGCGGAGAGTCAGGTTGGCACATGACTGCAGGGGCCTCATTAGTCACGACTGTCAGGTATAACCCAAACAAAAGCAGGGGATTCGATCCCACAGCCCCTCGTGGCTCCGTTAGGACAGAGATGCCCGCAGAAACAGCACACGGAGGCTGCCAGCTCCCATACCTTCAGACATAACGGCCACCACTAGACACGTCCTGAAAAATGTGTGGAGGAACACTGGGAATGAAAAAGGCAGAGTGGGGGAGAGAGATGGAGGACCAGAAGAACAGAGTCACATTTTTTAGGGTGGACTGCTCAGGTATGTCAGTCAGACACAGGAAACATATTAACACTGACCACAGTTTATTCTGCTAACCACAGTGTGGCCCTGTGGGACAGAGCTTCAGGGCAAGGTCTGTTTACACACACACACACACACACACACACACACACACATGCACACATACACGCATGCACACACAATCTGTTTACACACACACAAACACGGTTTGTCACACATTTTCATGCATTCCCAATCCATAAACACCAAAATAAAACATGGCCATTTACCCAGTCAGTCATAAACACGCACAGCTTTTCACATGTGAAACCCTATCTGTGGATCCACGCTACACACCGTTGTTCCCAGGACCAAGGCAGGAACAGAAGAAACGCACATAAAGCACAACAGCAGCTATTTCCCTCTCTGTTGGGATTTATTAAACACATGTACTTTCTATACATTTCATCCATAGTACAACAAAAATATATTTTGTGGTTTTCACAAACAGGCAAGTATTTATAAAGCATCAAGGATTTATTTTTATGAAAGAAAAAAAAATTAAGAGAAAGAGAGAAAGAAAACGCCTCTCAGAGCATGACTACTGACCCAGGATCAGTTTGCTACTTGTTTACTCTGCTCTTATCCACAAAAGGCCAATCGTCCTTGACCCTGCCGCTCTCCCTGTGGGTGTCCTTTGCACCCACTGATTCTCAAATTGTTCTCACCTTTAATAAAGAAACCACTCCTGAGAGCACTAACCGGTTCAACCACTGCTTACTTCTGCTGCACCCTACAGCTGAGATTCCAGTATGTGCTGCTGTGTCCACAGCCAGAGATCCCTGGAAATGAAAGCAGCTCCTTAATGGCCTTACTTCCACAGTCAGGTTGAAGCCATGCGAAACAGTGCTAATAGCTTTTCCATGGCAACATCCAGGCTTTGCTGGAGTCTGTGTCAGTCTCTCTCATGCCAAAACTGGACTGGATGTATAAAGTAAACATCTCTTTTCAATTACATTTAAAGAAAGAACTAATTTAAATACAAGTGATCTGATTCACCCAGCAATTATTTCAAACCTATTTATTTACCTGGAATTGGTAATTGAAAATACAAAGATACAATTATCTAATTAGCTTTTACATTTTGGGAATAAAACACCACTTGAGACGTATCAGAGATACAGAAGAACAGATGATCCCAGACAGTCAGGCTATGAAAAAGATTAAGGTGAAGCGTCATAAGCACAGAAATAAAGCACATCACATAAACTATAAATCTGTCCACCCAGCACGAACACGCCACCACGACGAGCTCAAGCTAACCGAGCCTTGCATTTCCCACCCGGCTGAACCTCGCTAACAGGCTCCCGACTGCAACTGGAACTATTACATATATTTGCTTGTGATCCAGCTAACCCCCATCTGTGCGTTCGCTCTGTCTGTGGCCAAAGACCGCCCTCACTCACCCTGCCTAACAGAAATGGGGTCTCTTCCATGGCTGGGAGGTTGTAATTTGTAACAGGCAGCTGGGCGGGCGGCCTAAAAGGTCCTGGTCTTATCTGGACAGGAGATCACCAGCAAATCATATCAGAGAAAAAGGCTGTTTAAATATAACCATAATTACTGCAATCATTTCTTGCTGTCTTCCTCCAAGTGCCCCTCCTCTCGCTCTTCCCACCTTATAAATGCCCCCCCCCCCCCCACACACACTTTTTTCTGAGCACTTCCTCTTTTCTTCTTCGGTAAATCCTGGCTCGTGGTGTGGCCTCATGGCTGACAGTTGCATGACAAGGAATGTTTCCCTTTGTAAGGGCCTACTTCCTCCTCACGCAGTTTTAGCTTAATGGAAACGTTTCCTATGGGGCTCAATCAGGGAGGCAATTACCTAATTATTCGCTTATGCCTTACTCAGTCCTATACAGAGTGGTGAGAGACAGAGAGACAGAGAGAGAGAGAGAGAGAGAGAGAGAGAGACAGAGAGAGAGAGACAGAGAGAGAGAGAGAGAGAGAGAGAGAGAGAGAGAGAGAGCGTAAGCATTAGCAAAAGAGTACAAGACAGGGAAACAGAACATTATTATATGTAATTAAGAGAATGAGAGAGCAAGCATGAGAGAAAGAGAGAGATGAGAGAGAAGAAAAGAAAGGGAAGAGAGGGATAGAGACAGAGGAGACGGTTAGAGTGACAGAGTGATAGAGGGACAGTGAGCACAGGAGAAAGAGCAGTAAAGAGAGAAATACAGCGAGAGAAAATGACAGTGAGACTATAAAACAGGGAGAACCTGAGAAAGAGAGACAGAAAGAGAGACAAAGAGAGGGCTGGATTCTAACACTGGATTCTATACCGTACTTTTTGTTTTCTGACAATAAATGAAGCTAAATAAACTATTTATCTAACAACAGTTTAACTTTTTGAATGTACAGTTCATTCTTGTTAAGCCTCCAAACCAAAGCCTGACATTAGACAGCAGTGATTAAAGGAATCCAGACCTTTTCTAGAAAAGTGAGCTTAACATGCAGAAACAGGGCAATGAGGGGGAAAAAGATGCTGTGTAGCCAAAAGAGGCATTTTATGGGCTCATAAGGAAAAGGATCATCAAGGAGAGAGAGAGAGAGGGGGAGAGCAGGGACAACAGGGAGACATTAATGTTTCTGGAATGTTCTGTCCCAGCTGAACCAGCCTCCAACACATTTAATAATTAGACAGCTCATAAAATCCAAATATATCAGCCTTGCAGATAAAAAAATGTCTTTCTCACATGCTCCTCTCTGGGATTTATGCAAGGCGACAAAAAAACACAGGTTTGAACCATAATAACACAGACCTTCCATTAATTTAAGATTTGACCACTCAGTCACTAAATCACCTTTAAAATCCATCTGAGGAGCGAAGTGGATGGAAGCCACGAACACATGCGCAACACATGATCCGGAATATCGGAAATCAAATATTCCGAAATACTGTACGGACAGAGGAAAGCCAACAAAGCACGGGGAGGCGGTTGTGACCTCCCTGCCCTCACTTCCTGTCGCCGAGACTCACCTTGACTCCGGAAAGTTCAGAGCTTCGACAAGTGCGGCCTGCAGGGCTCTTAAATCAATCAGTCTGAGTGGAGGGGGGCGGAGGGGGGCGGGGCTGTGAGCAGCCTGGCTCGGAGGACACATGCCGTGGCGTAATTCAGCCGAGCCACCGGGGCCGAGCGAACACTCAGCAGCCAACATGTGCGCCACTGTTGTCTAAACAAGTGCCGTGAGGCGGGAAGCAGAGTGGAGGGTTCTGGCTGCAGGGCGTAGGAAAGCAGTCTGAGTGTGAGTGTGTGTGTGCACGCACGCCTGCATACACCTGCGCGCGCACACACACACACACACACACACACACACACACACACACACACACACAGCTACAAGAGATTTGAAGATGGCAGAAAGGCCTCTGAGGTCATGGAAATGGGTTATAATACAGCCTTTCACTAGCAAAATGAGAGCAACTGTGGGATCAGACAGGGCCTTTACCATCTCACACACACACACACACACACACACACACACATCTGTATGTTCTGCAGAAGAAAGAAAAATGAAGAATTACTCAGACTGGGTGGGCTGCTTGGCTGTTGCATCCTGAATGACCATTAGGGAATTAATACATTAATCCTACATACCAAACCAAATACACCCCCACACACACGCTGAGACAGACTCACCCACCCCACAACCACACACACACACACACACACACACAATATACCCCATTCAGTAATGATCATTTTGAGACCACAGGACGACTGGTGAGCTGTATTATTATTTGCGTGGTTTACTGGACATGGCAGTGTTACATGCATCGGTGTCACCGCTAGACAGAGACCGATACCACATGAAAACATCCAGCCAAGAACAGTCCTGTGGTCACACCCCACTAATCAAACGTGAGAGCACGGCCAATACAAACTGTCCATGGCAACACATATAAACAATAAGCCTTCAGCAATACACAATACACTTCAATACACCAATACTCCTTCAATATGAACCTCTATTCCCAACAACATGAACAAGAGGGTCAGAAAGAAGAACGTGCTTCTGGAATTCATCAAACCCAGCAAGAGGTACATCGAAGAAGTCAAGAAAGTACGTAAAGGCGAAACGTTTCCTGCCCTGCGCTTCAGTGTGTGTGCCTGCAAGTGCTGCGTTTTCATGCAGATTAGTCACATCCCCCAAAGCACAATGTGAGTGTGTGTGTGTGTGCTGCCCAGCCGAATGGCAGAAAACAGTACGCAAGGATGAGCGGAATGGAAAGAGTGAATGGTGGGGGTGTGGTGGTGGATGAAACGGGCTGGGTGGAGTGGGCTGGGTGGAGCAGGGTCCCTGGTGGTCCTGTTGCAGTAACGGGGGCCCGAGAACCTGAGCCCCATGCAAATGTGATGACTCCCGCTCACGCTGATTGGGGCAGCGGCATATGATTAAATATAATTGCAAAAAAACCTTTTCCAAATGCCTCAGCGGTTTGGAAAAACCTGGAAGGATGTATTTAGAGGCCGGCCTTTGTCTTTAAAAGAGAGTCGGGTGGGGCGGGGAATTCGTATGTTTGTGTGTGCGAGCGAGTGTGTGTGTCCATCCATGAAGTTAAATACTGTGTACGTGCACCGTAAGATTTAAACCCGGTGTGTAAGCACGTCTGCGTCTGTGTATTTGTGTGTGTGTGTGTGTGTGTGTGGCCATGTGCATCTAAGAAGTGGGGCCTCCCTTGTTGCTGGTGAAGGGAGCAGGTCGCTATGTGTGGCAGTGGAGAACGTTGAATGGTGCAGGGTTCAGGAGCTATGGGTCATCCACTCCATGAGGGGTGGAGCTAAGGTAAGGGTGGAAGCATGAGTGGGCCGTCCCAAGGCCCTCAGGGTGTCAGCTCCCCCCTCCCTACGCCCGCCAGAGGGTCAGGAGCCACGGAACCCCCTTCAGCACAATCCAGGCCATTAGCTTATCAAGAATAGCTTACACACGCCAGAGACGACTAGAGTCCAAGAGCAACACATGAGTTTCAGATAAGAGAGAAGATGGAAAGTGGAATACGCTGTTTTACACACACACACACACACACACACACACACACACAGAAGGGGGGGGGGGGGAGACAAACAGACAAAGAGGAAGAGGGAGAACGAAAGAGAGAATGCTACCATTCTGTGAGGGGGTCATCCTCTGTTAGACGACTATTAGTGATGGTATGAGAGGATCTGGGGGGTTCAGGGTCAGTGGGCAGGAGACAGCAGGTGCCCATCTGCTCTTGTTCTTCAACACCTTACCATTAAACACACACATATCCTTAAAAACGTATAACAACCGTGCAAGTGCGAGTTTACAGGCGTGCACAACACGCACATTTGTGCATGCACAAGCACACGCATGCGCACGCGCACACACACACACACACACACACACACACACACACACACACACACACACACACACACACACACACAC